>JACWGB010000037.1:0-30007 GCA_019775275.1 Penicillium sp. VS AB III KN
TTGCTATCGGTCTTTTATAGAGGTTTATAGCCGGCGCCGAATAGTCTTTACGGAAGGGATTTCTAGACATAATAGAGCGGATTAAGCTATTCGGATTAAGCTATAAAACTTATAATACTTAATAAGCCGAAATAGAAGGCGAGCGACGGTTAGAAAAGTTAGAAGCTTCTCTTCCTAGGCCTCTTAGGTAAATTCTTTGTTTATTGAAGATTCTCGGCGCTATTATATATTAAAATTAGTAGAATATCTCTTAAAATATAAGGTAAAAATAATAGTACTTACTATATCTCGTATAAACTTTATAATATCTAACTTTTGCGTACTATTTCTAGTAGCTTTTAGACATCTAGCAGTTTTAAGATACTTTATTATCGTAGACGTTCTATAACGCGTTGTTCCTCCCGGGCGTAGAGTATAAGGATGCTCCAGAATTTGACCGCAACGCTTATATATAACCTTCGGCGTACTATTAGAGCTATTTGCTACTTGATAAAACTACTTCTAAGTATCTAATTAATAATTCGAGTCCTAGCGTATTTTGCTTTTTTTCCTAAAGTCGGTTTTAAGCCACTAATCTACCTAATCAGTATATACTATTTCGTCGTAGAGAATATAGGCCTTTCTTCGATTAGGGCTAACGCGCGTAAGAGAGGAAGGGATCGAAGGAGGGGGGGGCGGTCGAAGAAACTCCGGATCAAAGGAATAGAGTATTTGCTAGCTACTAGAGAGATTAGGCGTAAGGTAAGTAAGATTCTCTAAATTACTATCGTAGATAGAGGACGAGAAACCCTTAGATTGTTGACTTTAAGACATTAAATAGCGAGACAAAGGAATAGGCAAAGGTAGGTAAAAGGGGGATATATAGATAATTTCGTAAGTGCCGGATATTTGTCTAATAATTAGTTAAGATAAATAGGTTTTTATAGGTTTAACCTATAAAAACCTATAAGAACCTATAGAAACCTATCAATAGCCTACGCGAACCCACAAATAACCTATAAAACCTATAAATAACCCACGAATAACCCACGAAACCTATAGATAACCTATAAAACCCATAAATAACCTACGAATAACCCACGAAACCTATAGATAACCTATAAAGAACCTACGAAAACCCACGAATAACCTATAAAACCTATAAAAGCCCTATAAAAAACCTACGAAAACCTACTAACCTATTATTTCTCTATTTGAGGCCTTAGGTATCTAACAATAGACGAATCTACCAACTTAAATCACTTAAATCCTATTTCTTAGCATAAAAAAGATATTTAGGCTTAAAAAGTTTTGATTTATAAATAAAGGAGACTCTTAGGAATCAATTAGTGTACAAAACTCTAGGCTAAAGGCGTAGAGTCTTACAATAAGGATATTTAATATAGTCTTTATGAAGATATACCTACTCTACTCTATATTTAAAATATATTTCCGTAACTATATATACTGTTTTCCCCAATAGCACCTTAACACTATTACCCTACGGTCGCATCCTACCAAATCTTAGTAAATATACTATTACTAGCTTTCCTTTATTAATATACAAACTAATTTCTTTAGATTTCCTAGGCGTTGTGGTTAAATCGTATCGTGAGTTATGACAGTAACGAGAACAGTTGTAAATAACAGTATTTTATTCGGATGAATCAGCGGTCTTATACGCGCCAAGACCCCTATTTTATGCAAAGTTGGGTTATCATGGGGCCCCAATGGGGCCCCATAATGGGTTGTGGGTTGGGTTGTGGGTTAAAGGTTAGAACCTATAACCTACGTGGGTTGGGTCGTGGGTCGAGGTCTTCGACCCAAGTGTGGGTTATGGCGCAGACTACTCCTATGGCTTGGGCATGCATTAAAGGCTTGGACTAATTGCAAATTTTGATAAGCGTGACCCGACTGCTTTTGAAGTATGGTTAGTGCTTCTTTTAGAAAGACTATTCATCAACCGAGTAATGAGAATAAGGCGATCACAACCGTCGTTTTTTCTGTTGCAGCGTTGGCTCTATGAAATGAACACGTTTCTTAGTTCTTCGAGAGCAATAGCAAAATCTCTTTGGAGGCCAGGAAAGCTCCAAGTAATCGGAACGACCAAAATAAGCAAAAGCTTGTTGGGCTTGAAGAATTTCGTACATCGACTTCGGAAAACCCCCAATTTTGTGATAAAATTGATCATTGGCAATTCTAAGGCTTATTTCCTCCTTAAGGCTATTTACGGAGAATAAGATTGTTTTGCGATAATACCTACACATGTGACAACTGTCGTTATCTTGTAAAGAGCCAAGCTAAAGGCCACGACTGGTCTGGAATTGCCTATTTGGGATTTCGGCTGAGACGTAGTTTAGTATCTCCTTAGCCTTTGGTCTAGAGCAGAATATTGATCCCCGGCAAAAGAATAACCTATGAGTTTGGATTGGCGTTTCATCTAACTTAAAGAAAAAAAAGCTGGTTACTAGAACTACTCGTACTAAATCATCGGGTATAGCGAAATTTAGTTTGGATATATCATCTAGCTTTCTAGCATCGTCTAACTAGGGTAGAGCCTTAGATATTTCATGATTGATCCGAAAAATATTGGGCTTAATATGGTTTAGGACATAATTCAATGCCTCACGAAAACCCTGTTCTCCGTCTATGTATAGGGAGGATAAGGTTGCCCGAATCATACGAGGCAGTGCGCTGTTGCGCCAGGAGCGTCGAGAAGTCTGACCCAACTCGGGCATATATACAGAATAGCTAGTGCCAACTAATATAAGTATGTCATGCTTACCGGATAATAGCCAGATAATTTCTAACTCGTTTAAGGCAATTGCCAGAGGATTGTTGGCCCGCATACCACCGTCTTGGAAGATTCCAAACCCCGGAAGAGCTTTAGTTTAGAAGAAACTTTCTCATTAGCTCTATATCCATCGGAACTTTAGGGGCAACTTACAACGGAGTAGCAACACTATATTGAGCCCTACAAACAAGTAGGTAGAGTTAGCTTATACTCTACGCGCCTTTAATATGCACTCGTAAAATCCCTACTAGATCGAGCACTTATACTTCCTATAAAAATGGATTTTGGTTCTTATTTTGTGGAATCAAAAATTGATAGGCGGTATTTGGGTTGCGATAGCCTATGCCGCGGTAATTTGCCTAGACACAAGCTTTACCATCCGAAGAGCGACTTGTTATAATAGCTACTCGACAACTAGTAGGATTTGTAGTTATAACATCAAAGATTCGACGCTAGTAACCTAGTATCGTCTTGAGGTTATGTTCTAGGATACTCGAATTGTACTAATAGTCTCTCAATACTAAAACTACATAGTAAATTAGTTTAAAGCACGAGAGCATCGTAGACTTCTCTCGGCATGTTGAAGATTGGAAGATCTCCTAAGCAAAAGCGGGAAACTTGATATAAGCATCTTCCGCGGATGTTTCGTTGAAAACTATATCTATCTCCGAAAGCGTACCTTGTCCTAGAGAAATATAATGTAAGTGGCCGACTTATATAATTAGAAAGATTGTAAGAGAAAGATGCAAACTATGCACTTACCGACACTTGTTCCGGTACATAGGTCTAGAATATCTCTTATCCGTATAGGCCTAAGTCGTCTTTCTAGGGCTCGTAAAAGGCCTAACTGAATGATACCCCGAACTCCCCCTCTATCTAAAGTAAGAATAATAGGCCCTTTGGTAGGTGGTAGTCGTCGAATTGTGAGCTAAAAACATACTCCGCAAAAAGGGTAGAGGGTAAGGTTAGTATAGTACTTAGCGCTGGAACTTGCCGTGCCGAATAATTAGGCTATAACATAACCTATAGAACCCACGACCTAACCCAACCCAACCCACGATTAGGTTGGGTTTTGGGTCGAGTTTACCGACCCATCGTGGGTTATGGGTTGGCGTGGGTAACCTACGTAGGTTATTGGGTTACCCAATAGGTCGTAAATAGTGCAAATATAGGGGAGACTCGTGACTACATATTTTATGCAGTTTAGGCTTGTATTTTTGAGTATTTCCCTTACATCGAGATTTTCTAGATGAAGATATAATTTAGGAGGAAATCGCATTAAAATCTATACGCTATAGCTAATAATATGCAAACTGATTATCTTTATGTCTTAGACGCTTTCGTGCTCTTACTGATGTACGTATCTGAGTGTTTCCCTCTTCAGATATAGGCAGAGGATTAGCTTTATTATTAGATGCAATAGGAATAGGTTGCTCGGCCTCCTCTACCTACCATGAGGGAGAAACCGACCTAACCTTGTAGCACCACCACGCCCTTCGAGACTAATAATTTGGATACTAGTACAATTAGCACTGGATATTCTGATCGTTTTACCGGAATTTTGATTACTTGTGTGGTTCAAGTAGTATAATGCGCCGAAGTTGGGGTTTTTTGGGTGAATTGGTGAAATAGATTACTTAATCACGGAGTCCCATTTTTGTCCTCAAAACTAAGCCCCTTTCGATTTAAATTCTCAAAACTAAACCCTTTTGGATGATGACAATCACATTAAGCCCATTTGGGACAGACATCTCTTTAATGTGATAGATCTGAAGATAGAGCTGACAGACATTCTCATAACCCCTATTCTGTCTTCCTTTGCGATGCAATTCTCACCCTTGTCGTTAGGTCGGTATACTGAAGCAGCTTATTACATAGCTCGCGATGGACCAACCACCCTCTAATCCCCCAAAACCCAAAAGAGGTCGACCTCGAAAACACGCGTCTACCGAAGAAAAACAAGCATCGAGGATAGCTCAACAGTGGAACCAACGCCAGTCTGCTCGCGCTACGCAACGCGCCCAGCAATTCGATCAATATTATTCCACGGCGGCGTCTCTGCCCACTTACATTAATGAGCCTCCACCAACCTACTTTCCTCCAGAAGAACCCTCCCTCGCCACAGAGGTTGAGCAACTTCTACCGCCTCTCAGTCCTGATCTTGGGCCATAGGAACTATCTACTCTAGCAGCTCCGCCTATAGATAATGAGCTGCCGCAAGAATCTACCTCTGATGTGAACAATAGGCCTGCCACAGACACCCCGCTAGAAAGTGCACGAAATAATACCGACCAAGACAGCGCTATTCTGGAGACGATTGAATGTCCCGTTCAAGCGGCCGACACATTTGTGGATTCAACTCGCCACCAATCAGATCCCGTTGCAACTAACGCGGCAGCTAGCATTCATAACCTCGCCCGCGTTCTTACTGATCAGCTCCAACAACACTATGGCTGCTGCAGCCAATGCTATGAGCAGCGGGAGCGCGTACATGAAGCACAGTATACAGAGCATCTAGGCTTGGGGGAGTACATGGACTGGGTTCAGGCAGATGGGGGATATCCGGACGTTCTCAGCGCGGCGACCGTGGCTAGACGTGAGGACGACCTCGCGGGGCAAACTAGCGCAGAGAGAAAGCGTGAGATCTATACTGGAATTAATTCGGTCACGCCCGATGCTCGTCCAGTCCACCTTTGCGTTGCTGCCGACCATAGGCAGGGATGCTCGACCGGGGTGACTTTTGATGTCGATAGTGTAGTGGCATTTGCGAACAGCCTTGCCGTGGTAAAACTTGGAGTACGGTAGAACCCGACTCAGATGCCTGTTTCTGATCTTCGTTCAAGCCTTCACCTTGATCCCCTTCCCGTACACTATTTTGGAAGCGATGGCCGTGCTCATCACGTTCGGCGACCGGTGCATAAGATACCGCATTATACATTCGGTCGGCTGGTTGGATTCGAGGATATCTCTCTTTACTTCCTGTTCCCGCGACTCTTCCGCGAGGAGTAGCAGTCTAGCCGTCTCCGGGACGACGACTTTCGGGTTTGGATGGACTAAGTACTTTTGCCTGCGATTTACCAACATTACGAGTGCTCCCTTGTCCAACATTATCCCTCTAGCTTTGATCACAGCCGGCTAAATGCTACGGCGCGGGGGGTCGAGATGCGCTCGTAGCGGGTGGATCCAGTCGCTCGTGAGCAGCTGCTGTTCTATTTTCTCCCACCAGATGCACTTCCGCTTGTATGGGCGAGTATTCAAGAGACGATCGAGCACGCAGGGCTCCAGCAATTCTTGGACTTAACCATTCTTGTCTAGGGTAAAAATCTAAAGACCCTGACCAAGGCCGACACGTGGGATGGCATAATGCATCAGTTTTCCCGGCACTAGGACAACGCGATCGACAGATCTCATCTGTCTGACCATTCCTACGTTGATATTGGGAAAGAAACCTGTCCTACTGGCCCTTCACGCGTTGGTGGTGTTGGTCTTTTGGCATCGCGGCTCCGCTCCGAATGGGATCCTCGTCCAACTCTGCTTACGCCGCAGACCCTCCTCTGGCGGCGATGCTACTTAGACTCGTATGCCGAGTGGATTGGACAGCAGGATCTTCCAGAATCCCCTCGGCCGAAGCAACAGTTCTACCCGATCAGTCTACTTCATGACAGTAGTAGCCTAACATTGGAGACACATCGATCCTCTCCGCAGCGGCAGGGAGGCCTCCTCTATACACAGTTGTACTCAAGCGTTAAGGAGGTCTTTGCGGCAGGGGATGTGTACCCATTTTCTAACCCCTCCCTAGAGACGTTGGCATTAGATCCACAGCTACATAAAACCTGGCAGTATGTCGGGGGTGGACTTAGTCATGACCCCATTGCGTTAATGCGGGCGTATCTGAACATGAAGCAGCGGTGCCATGCTGCTCTGCAAGGATCATATATGAAAGTCTTTGGCATTCGTGAAGAACATCGCGTCTCCTACCGTCTTTTCCATGCCATCGACCAGGAGCTCCGAGAGCGCAACCTCCATCAATCGAGACTTCCAGGGGTTTCGTCTGACACTAAGCCATTCTACTCCCTCTCGACCCCTACCCTCCTCTTTTGGTTCCACTGGAACATCAATAAGTTCTGTGTAGGATTTGAGAGCGTCTATAGCATTAATGACCGTCATTTTGTCACGTGGGAACATACTCGGATTATGATGATGTTTCTGCGCTGCCTGCAATTCTCCTACGCGGGTGGCCTGTTACAGCGTGTCTCTGGTTGCTGGCGGGACGTCTGGTTCCGTCCTGATGCTCGGCGGACTGATGGTCTTCGCCGATGTAAAGATTTAGGGTTCCAGCGAAATATGGAAGGATACGGATACGCCTGGTTCTTGGACAAGGTGAACTGGGATACTATGACCTTCTGCCAACCATCTGCGCAGTATATGATGTTCAACAGCCCTTCTATGCAGGCGGCGTTCCACGCGCGGTATGCGCAGATTCGAGATGTCCGCCTAGACTTTCTGCGGGTGCACCAGGCACACCGGTGGATGGAAGAGTTCAGCTCAATTTCTCCTTGTCTGGATCTTCTGGAAGATTTCTTGCGACAGCTGTCTCTCTGTGTCTTTCGGAAAGATGTCTTTTTGTAGGTCAAGCGACTGGTACATCCGGATCACGCTTCCCGTCCTCTGGCGGGAGAGGTTCCCTTGAGTTATGATAGCATCACCGATGTGTTCGTTGAGGGTGCTAAACCACTATAGCTTCTTGATCAGCGTCGAATCGCAGTGAAGAGTGTTGATACCATCTTTGCTTGGCTTTGGGAATAGAAAGACGGTCGTTACGAACGAAAAGGGTGGAAAGACAAGCCATATCGCATGGTATATCAGCAAAGCTTTGAGGCTATCAACCAAATCATAGGCAAGGATAGAGCGCGAGAGTGGAAGAAAGCCTTGAAAACTTCATTCCTTCAAAGTCATTGGCTACTTCCATACCCACACAACAATGGATTTATGCGTAAGTCCAAAGACACAAGGCAGGAGGTATGGTGGTCTAACTTCAATGCGGGATTGTATGAACACTACCGGCAATGGTATGGTGTGTCACGTGTGGGTGACCTCTTCCCAGCCGAATACATAAAGCACCATCCAACGACTAGCTGGGGCCGCTCTTATGGCGAACCCTAGTACATGGAGAATGCCGTGGAACCGGAGATGGTTTTGGTTTAGCTTCCTGAGGGGGAATTTTACGAGAAGTTGTTGCAGATCGCCGATCCCTTTTCCCAGAATCCTGACGCTCCAATGTGGAAGAGAAAAGCCCCGCCGACTGTCTTTGACTTTGGGATCACAATTGGAGATGACTCGTTACTGAAGGCCCAGCGCAAGGTTAAGGGCACCCCGGCGCAAGGGTTATGCATGCAAATGATCCAAGCCCTAGATGAATATGAGGTCTTGGGACATTTAGGACGGATCCTCCGGCCCCGCAAGCGGCTCAGACGACAAGGCCAGTCAACCACGAATAAGAACGACGATGAGGTAACATCAGACGAAGAATCTATCGACAAGCGACGAGATCGCTTAACGACATAGATCCTTGAGCTTGAACCAAGAATGCGAGAAGCGGTGACTGCCGAACGAGAGCAGTATCGGTGGCCCCATCTTCATGGTATTCATTTAAAACATCTTGAGCCACGGCTACAGCGATTAAAGACCGCTGAAAGCCAAGACGATTGCTTTTCTCAAGTATAACCGCGTGATACCGCATATAGATTCAAGATGTTGAGTTAATTATCTCGTACGATAACACCAGTCCCCGTCCGGTAACCCACCAGTAGTCGAGGCAGGCATTGATACGCGGTATCCTAAAAAACAAGTTCTGGAAGATTGAAATACGGGCGGAAAGCAGTCTTTTGAGGTTATTAGAGATTTTTAATATTTACTCTTAAATCACACACGCTATTCAGAACATGCAACGAATTAAGTTACCGGTTGGGATTTGTGGAGAACAGTTCGGCTGATGCACCCAGCGATTTGGCTTAGTTCCCGGGCTTTAAGCAGATAAGGTTGCATGGCTTCTTTTAGCTCAATATCAAAAGGAAACAACTTCTAACAAACCCACCCACGCCCCTTGCCCACAACACAACGTAGCACAGCGCAGTTAACCCTATCCCATGGGGGTAAATGCAGTCAAGTTCCCTACAATTTAGTCAGCACCCGTTAGTATGGGGCTAGGGTTTCCCAAATGACTTGACTGCAATTAACTTCAAAGTTGACTGCAATTAGGTTCCTTAATCCATAATGCCTTAAAGGAGGGAGGGCTCCCTCCGACCTGTCTGTATACCTATTGGTTCCCTAGGGGTGTGGGGGGCTCCACCCTAGTAGTTACCACTGACTCTGCCGGAAATCGCCACGCACGCGACGCGTAGGTCAGGAACGAGAGCGTCCTAGTAAAGTTCGTTAAGGATTATCAGTCGATCAATCTAGGTTGTCTATGAGGATCCCGATGGACAAGCGACCTATCGACGCCTAGACCACATCATTATCTGCCTTCTCCACCTCCTCTCCGGTCTCCTATACTTAGCCAAATACATTGCGTTATCCCCCTAAACCGCCGTTGCTCGCTGAATACGTCGATCCCACCAGAGGCCATAATAGAATATTTTCGCTATCTCCTAGAGTACTAGGTGCTAGTATGCATCTCCTGTGGGCATGCTGTTCCACCTGCCTACCTTGATGCCCACCTAAAAGGCCATCGTAAAGAGTGGCTGGGCCTGGACTCGACCATGGCAATCTCCGTGCTCAAGAACCAACTCCAGGAATTCACTTTAGCCGATCCTTCTCAACAGCAGATCCAGATTCTACCCCCTTCCTCCTTAGCCGTGCCTAGCCTGCTAGTTGAGGAGGGGCTCGGATGTACGCAATGTCAATTTGTGACTCGCTCCTAGGGTTGGATACAAAAACATGTCCGGACCCATCAGCTTACCCCACGACGGCAAGGTCGACCTCGGAAGACTGCCGCCACGATTGCATTGACGCAGCCGCACGTAGGCTCGGATCTCTAGGAAAAGGTCTATTGCCAGCGCTTCTTCCCCTCGGGGCCCTAAAGTCGCTTCTTTCGGGTCGCTCCGCTTCTTGAACCTACTACAGCAGACCGAGTCGATCCTATTCGCGCCCAGATCTACGAGCAGATCCGGCAATGTGAGCAGAAGGAGAAAGAGTACAACCAAATCATCACGACGGATCGTGACTACAGTGAATACAGCCCTTGGCTAGAAAAGACCCGATGGCGTGACTACATCTAGGGCTATACTTTCACGGAACTCTCTGTACTCGTATATATGCCTGATCCTGTACGAGAACCGATTTTGCAGCTGTGGATAGGGAGTCTAGACACCGTTGTCGACCAGGCTCTCGAATCCGTGACTAACCACCGGATCAATGTGTTTGACCAAGCCCGGATTAACAGCTTCTTTGACGATGCCTACCGACGACCGAGCCATCGCCCTGTCTTCTTTCATCTAAAGCGCTCTACTGACCAGCGATATCGGCGCATCTGGAAGCGCCTTCTCTGCTTTGTGTATCGTATGGCCCAACTAAGTCAGCCAATCCAACTATCCCACATCTTGACTGAAGACTAGAAGGACCTTTTACAACGAATGGCAGAAGCAAGTCAACAGGTGCGTAGACTTACAACTTCTGCCGCCGCCGCCCTTTCTATCAACCAGACCTCTAGACCACCAGTTGAAGATGCCATCCGAGACGCTTCGGTGACACTAAACCGCACCTGCCTTCTCTTCTGCATTACTCTTCTAGATTATATCCTGCGGAGAGATGCGTTTGAGAGTGTGGTTATAGGTTTCTTCGCGGTTCTGGGAATTAATGAAGAGAAGGAGGCCTTTCGTGACGCTCATCAATATACCCCGATTCTTTCAGGATTCATCAAGATCGGACAGCTACTCGTGATGCAAAGAGCCGTCCTAGCCGTGGATGAGGGCACAGTGGATGAACCATCGAGTATCTTAGATGAGATGCGGCAGCGATTCCTGATCCATGGATGCGCTACCCCAATGGGCTGGGCCCTCCGGCTGCGGACCTATGGCAAGAAGATCAAGGTCCGTCAAACTCCGATATTGCCGGGGCATGTGGACTGGTCCGATGATGGTAGCACCCTTAGCTATCGGGGCTAGTCCCTTAGTATGGTGGATTTCTAGCACTTTGTTCACGATTAGATTTAGAAGCTATAATCGCAGTTAAACTGCCTTCTTTTACAAACGATGTCCTCGTCTCCGCTAATCATCCCGAAACTCAACCTAGCTGACATCCATGACGACCACGCACATCGAGCCAGAGGGTGGAACCTTCTTCGAGACCCACGGAACCGGGCGCAGCTCGCAGGGTATGATCGATGGGTCTTGGATAATATTATACACTACCCGCAGCTCCAACAACGCTTCATCAAGACCAATCAAGAGATCAATCGAATCGTCTGGAAAAGACAGGAAGCCCAGGACTATCTTCATCAAGTCGACCAGTTCCTCGAACGGCTGCTCTTAGTTTGTCATTTGACCTCTGGGCATCCGGCCCGTGGTACTGAGATCCTCAGCCTTCGACATATCAACACCGTCCACGGAGATCACCGGGGTGTCTTTTTAGAGAATGGTCTAGTAGGGTTAGTGACTGCATATCACAAAGGATATCACATGACGGGTTCCACCTCTGTGATCCACCGATATCTCCCGGAGAGTGCCAGCAAAATTCTCATCTATTATCTCTGGCTGGTACATCCCTTCCAGCGCCAGCTCCGAACTCTCGCATTTTAGGACATGGCACCAATATCCCCTTTCCTTTGGCCTGGGGATAGCGGCTTCACTAGTGATCGACTCAGCAAAGCACTCCGTCGGGGATTCCGGGAGTATCTTGATATAGAGGTTACCTTGGCAGACTATCGCCATATTGCGAATGCGATTTCGCGACGACATCTTCGTGTGCGCGGGTTCCAGAGAGAATAGAAAATCCCCGTGCACCCGGCCAATCTCTAGGCTTCGCATACCACCTAGACCTCCAGTATGATGTATGCTCGGCCCCAGAATGAGGCGCTAGGCCACCTGGAAGCAAGGCGTTGGGAATATCGGGTCGTTAGTCGTGGCTGGCATTATCTGCTAGGATTCGGCGATAGATCGACTTCCACCAAACGGACGCCGGCCGACCTAGACCCAGATGACCTGAAGATTGACAGTATTGCCCATAAGAGGCGGAAACACATCCATCTTGATGGCGTAGCCGGAAAGAACTTTCGAGATTGGAGCCGCTCTAGAGACTCTGAGGATAGCCGTAGAGCCTTCTCGGATCGGGTTATTCATGTAAGGACTGCGTGATCAGAAAACCATTGATGACAGTATTAAATCATTTGCACTATCGCCCATTACTAGACCTGGCACTTAGCCTCAATTTAGACCCGCCAAGGCGCCAAGGAGGGACCAAATTTTGACCTTGGACCCTATCTCATGGGGGGAATTGAATTGCATTGCATTGCATTTTTGCTAAACTTAGCACTTCTCCGTTCTGATGGGATCGCTGACGCAGAGAATAAGATTGCGCCAGCTACAAATGATGACACGGAGACCTCTCGATGGCTACAGCTCACCCGATGGCTAGAGTATATCCGTGGGTATGCGTTCTTCGACATCACCAAGCTTGCCTTTCACCTAGACCCTAAAACAGAGTCAATCCTGCTAGCGGTGGAGCTTAGTGTGAAAAGGCTCGTCAAGCAAGCTTTTGAGTCAATCTCCTCGCATCGAATCAATGGGTTTGATCAAGTACGCATCAATAGCTTTGTGCAGAAGCCCGGAATCTAGGAGCGCCCGATCCAAATCAAGCTCCGGCGCACGACCTACAACAGCTACTGCCAGGTTTGGGTCCGTCTCCTAAGCTTCGCATACCGTACTAGTCAGCCGGATCAGCAGCTCCTACTTCGCCACCAATTTACAACATCCTAGCTAGCCGCTATTCATAAAATCTCCTCCTCTACACATCAGCTTATTCAGGTAGGGGGTCTAGTTTCTATGCAGGTTACCAGCATCCATCTAGGCTCTTCTCCTAGCTACAGGACCTAGACGCCAGTCAACCAGGCAAAGAAGAAGCTTGACCAAGCCTGCCTTGACCTCTCAATCACGCTTCTTGATCATGAGACATAATAACTACTTTATAGTTACGCCCGCGGCGGACGAGCGACAGACCCGACAGGCGCTAGAAATAAAAGAGGGGGACCTTATCCAAGCCCAGGTCGATTTAGCGCTCCGTCGCGCTGACGGGTTAGCCGAGGCCGAAGATGAGGTTGCATCAACTCGCAATGACGAGACGGAGGCCTCGCCTTGGCTTAAGCTTACCCGATGGCCCGAGTATACTCGAGGGTATAGATTCAGCGAAGTCACATCACTCGCCTTTCTGCCTAATCCTGCGGCCGAACCTATCCTTATTACGGTCGAGCATAGCGTGCGGAGGCTCGTCTAGCTAGCCTTTGATTCTATCTCTTCCCACCGGATTAACGAATTTAACCAAATTCAAATCAATAGCTTTGTTCAAAAACCAGGGGTCTAGGAGCGACCGATTCAGATCAAGCTACGACCATCCACCTATGCCCGCTACCGACAGGTCTGGGTTCGACTTCTGAGTTTTGTGTATCGTACTAGCCGGCCGGATCAGCAGATCGAACTCCGCCATCAGTTCACTACGCGCCAGTTAACTGCAGTTGATGAGATTGAGCGATAGGCGAAGCGGCTTCTCCAAGCGGGAAAGGTACGCACCACGCCGAAAGCAACTAGTCTAAGAGACCCTAAGCTTGAGACCGCTACCCCGTCCCCGGTTATCCGGGCTATAGAGCAGCTTGATCGTGCCTGCCTCGACCTATCGAGCGTACTGCTTAATCATGAGCTCCGTGGTGATCTCTTCGAGAGTCCTGTGGTGGCTTTTATGGCCGCGCTTGGCGTTGACACCCAGAACCAAACGTACTACGACCCGGCCAACTATACTAGCCACCCCTCGGCTTTAGTGAAAATTTCACAAATGCTAGTCGCGCAACAGGCGGTCGAATTGGCAGAAGACGGACAATTGGAACATCTGGCGATGTACTTAATAAGATGCGCGAACGATTCTTAGTGTATGGGGTACGAGCACCATTCGGATGGATTACTCGGCTCCGTACATACAGTAAGAAAATCCAGAACATATCCACGAGCCTTGGCTATCTTGTGTGGAGCGATGATCACTAGTCCTTTCACTACTGCGTTCTTCAGCTCACTATGGACGCACTTACGGGGTTTATCCGAGCCTAGGTCGAACTCGCGTAGTACGAACTTGAAAGACTTTTCCTACTCGAGGAAGAAGCGATACGAGCGGATATCGTGCCGAAACTTCCATTGTAGCAGCTGACAGATGACCCAGTGAATAACCAGCGCGGTTGGAATTTTTTGAAGCATCAAAAGAATCGCAGTTTGCTCCCAACTACTGGGGAACGTTGGATGCTAGACCAGATCTTGGCTAACGAGTCTCTGCGGAAGGACTTCATCGACTTCCGGACTAGTGATACAACAATCCCCTGGAAGACACCGCTAGTGGCAGCTTATCTACATTGGGTTGACCAATTTTTGAAACGCCTTCTCCTCTTGATCCATATAGCCGCTAGATAGCCCGCACGGGCAACCGAGCTTATTTCTATCCGGCACCGCAACGCCCTCGAAGGGCGACACCGCAACATCTTCATCGAAAATGGACTTATCAGTATCGTTACTAGCTATCATGAGTCCTAAAGCATGTCGGACTCGATCAAGATTATCCATCGGTATCTACCAAGGGAGGTCAGCGAGCTAGTGGTGTACTACTTATGGTTGATCCACCCATTTACCAAGCAAGTCGGCATGTTCGCCCGTGGGGTTGATTCTCGCGTCCGATCCCCATTCTTCTGGCCTAAGGAGAAAGGCCACTAGGATGCCGCACGCCTTGGGTTGATTATGAAGAAGGAGGGCGAAATACGCTTACATACGAAGCTCAATGTGCTTACGTGGCGCCATGCTGCAATTGGTATCTCCCGGATGCACCTGAAATACGGTGGTTTCAAGCGTGACTACGGGGTTGATGACCCGATATTGGACGAACAGGCCGGGCATGGACCATGGATGGCGGGGACGGTTTACGCGCGTGGCTTACGAGAGGCTCCGGGGGTTATCGAATCCAAGCGTATGCGCTTTCGGACAATTAGCCAGGAGTGGCATAGGTTCCTTGGATTTGAAACGGCACGTTCCCGAAAACGTCGTTATAGTCACCTCGAAAACATCGAAAAGGGTACTAGGCAGCAACGAGTACGGGAGTATATCACGATC
This sequence comes from Penicillium sp. VS AB III KN, assembly GCA_019775275.1. NCBI lineage: Eukaryota > Fungi > Ascomycota > Eurotiomycetes > Eurotiales > Aspergillaceae > Penicillium > Penicillium sp. VS AB III KN. The sequence continues at coordinate 15,124 of JACWGB010000037.1, forward strand.
GACTTTAGTGATAATGAGAGGTTGTGTCGCGGTCGCAATAGTCTTGAACCTGGTGCAACTTGAATTCGTAAAGTCTCTAGTGGATAACCTTTGTACAATAATGTATCCTGGGAGACTAAGTGATATGGCCCCGAACAATATGAAGCTACTCGGATTCCTAATTAGGTAAACCGGGGGAGGGACTTTATGAGAGTTTCCTGGAAGCCTGCTTGAAAGCCAACGCTAAGGCCTTAACATCCTCCTACATAATATGTTACTCTGATATTTTGAAAAAAGGGGCTAGTTGAACTTGAGGTCGAATTAGGTATTCGAAGTGACGAAGGATAAGGAGATCTGGTGGGGTGCTCCTGCCGTACCTTCTGCACGTTATAGCACTAACCCGATTTGGTTTAGTTACTACCCTTCCATAAATACTGGAAGACGCGCGCGAGGCGCGCATCGGCCCTGAAACGATGAAAAGAAGTGGGTGGTAAGATAGCAACGCGTAAGTAGAGAGTTGAATTGGCACGTCGTAAGTCATGCACATTAAGAAACAAGGACGATACGCGTAAGTCTTCTGCCTTCGATTACGGACTCGTCCGTGTACCCCCACCGCCTCCATCGGACCCTGAGCGACTTGCAAAGAGCTGCGCGCCCCTTGTGAAGCTCTCCGCCCTGTACCGCATTATTGAGCATGAGGGAAGCGCTTTTGAAGAGCGTTGGTAAGTGACGCCATCTGCCCACGGGCAACTAGGTCAAACAATATTACTGACGATATTTATGAACAGCAAAAGAGGACCTAAATTCTACTTCGCAGGCCAAGCGATTCATCGGCCGAACTATGTCGTGTTTGGTCGTCGCAAACAAGCCAACCAACCCTTTGACGACGATTCTCAGATTTTGATAGGCTACTTTGACTACACATCTGCCATCTACGGTCGCAAGGAGAAATTTCAGGCTGTAAGCCATCCCGGCAGTGGCAATAACGCACCTGTCGGGCGTCTCCATCAAAAACGGCTGGCCCAAATAACCCCGGCTACTTGGGAGGAGGACCCATACTTCGTTTGTATCTTGCTATCTATTGCGCAACTGCAAGAGCGATCCCTCGCGACTAAAAAGCAAACAACGCACACCGTACGTCTCTCTAGACACGGATATACTCATCCTGTGAAACTCAAAGCCTAAAATTTATTATAGTCCCGTCTTCTCGTAACGAAGTGGCCAGACTCTGCGTTTATCTATCTTTACGAGGCTCAATTTACCTCTGAGCTTCTGGAGGCGATTGAAAACCCGAAAAATGCCACGGCCCGTACGAACTGGCCAATCATCACGCAAAAAAAGATCCCTTTTAAGCCCTTTGGCACCTTTCAGCAGCGTCTTGTGGCCGAGCTATTACGTCAGGAAAATCGACACTGTGAAAATGCGTCCGATATCAAAGATGGTGCTGACCTTGTTATGAAAAGGTCAGCGAAACGACAGCACGAGGAAGGAGACGAGACGCGAACAGTAAGACGCAAGGTTAACATGGCCTGTGGGAATCGAGGATAGCATGTTTCGAAGCTCAACAAACCACAGTCATTCGTGTCTCTGCTCCGACTCAAATGCGTTAGAAGAAGCGCCCAGATCTTAATCGGACGGCATGTCAGTATAGGTTCGGCTCCACAGGGTTGAGCTGCGATCAACAATCAATTCGCAGTCCTGGTCCTATTTTGTTGTCTACGAATGGAATCTTTAAGTTGTCGTCCGACGGCAAATTAATGGCGAAGATGATGATTCTGAGCTGGTCTGGAACGCGGCTTCAGCATGTCACCAACGATGAGAATTCCAGTTTCATTCACCAGGAGTGCGACAAAGCTCTGACCGTGCGCTGGTCGAATGGGGTTGTCCACGGCGACAGTGAGTGTCGCAATATGCTATAGGATAACCTGGGTGGCCGTTTGTTTGTCATTGACTTGGAGGTCGTGAAATGGTTGAAGCGCCCTCGGACTCTTGAGCCAACCTCTGGCAACACGGGGCATGATCATCGCGTTGGGGCGGGGAAAAGCACACACAGGCTCCTGTCCAGCTCAACCGCTGTCTGCATACGACGGGCCCAGATCCATTGATCACTGCGTCGGTTGATTCGGTTAATGTCTGCACCTTCAGATCACGTCATGTTCGTGATTTCTGGGGCGGAGTACAGCATCGATGCAGCTGGCGCCTTGGCTTCGCTGGGAGATTCACAGATCAAACAAGGAAATCAAAGCCTACGAAGACCTTCGGCGTGACAATGTCCTTTGGGAGGAAGAGCTCGGGCGGATGCTAATTCCTTGTGCTGCTTTAACTGAGAGGCTGGCCTTCTTCCAATCTATCTATTCTATTTCCTCTAACTTGTTGTTAGTCTGTGCACCTTGGTTACAAAGTGAAGCTACTTTTTCCACCTTTTCTGCGGACACAATCCGGTGAAGAGAGTCGCGTTGAGAGCATGTATGTTTAGGGCTGACAAGTTAGTTTGGTGTCTTCTATTGCAATATGGCTTAGTACATAACAGTATTAAGCAGTTTTTAGGTACGGAGTGAAGCAAAATATGCAATGTTTTTGCTTTTGGCATACTCCAAAATAAAAGGATCTTTAGTGCTCATCCGGGAGGATCGTTTGGCGACTATAATTATATAGGGAAAGAATATGTCCTCCCCGGTTGACAAAGTGGAGACGATTGCGTAAAAGCGGGCATATATAGGAGGCTAGTAAGAGAGGGCCATCTGAATAGAGGGGTTAAAGATAACTGATTTGCAAAGATATGAAAAGGCTTTATACATATATATCTGATGGCGTCCGTTTGGATAGGGCTAAATAACTCTGCCTCCCTAACTTGCGGCAACTAGGCCAGAAGGCCTTGAAGAGGCTCGAAGTTTGTTTTCAGGAAATGGATCACTCTACATGGACGTACATGGATATATAAAGTTGAGGTAGCCTATATATCGCTTTGCGAGTTGATTTCCCAACTAGACTAAAATAAGAATCCGTACCCAGCCTAGTGGGTTGTGGTTTAGAATTCAACTTTGCGAGGGGTCGGCGTAAATTAAATCATCTACTACTACTCTGTACAGTCATTCTCGAAATCGGCTTGACAAATACATACTGAATAACTCTTTTCTGGCCCCACCGTCAAGGCTTTAGCACGGATTAGTTATTGAGCAAGCCGCAAAAATGGGAGGGCCGTAGTATTATGCCATCAGTGTTTATGCCATATAGTACAGTGACTATTAAGGTTTACCGTTCAATGGTCAAAGAGTAGAATGTAATTACACGTCTAAAGCTTTTCCTGTAGCCCCTCATCTTAATGTGGCTTGTTTAATAATTTATCCGTGCTAAAAGCTTGGCCGTGGGAGTAGAACAGAGTCACTTAGTGTGTATTGGTCAGACCGATTTTGAGAATTTACTATAAGGCTGGGACGCCAGTAGAGTATTTGTTACTACGCAGACTTGGCTCCATCATAATAAATTAAATAGAAGACTACCACACCAGAAAGGACAGATTATCTACGTATTTTCATTGATGACAAGCGTACCGAGGTATACGACTAGGGCATGTAAATGAGGGAGAGTGGTTAATTGGGAGTGGTTAATTGGGAGTGGTTAATTGGGAGTAGTTAATTGGGAGTGGTTAATTGGGAGAGTAGTGAATTGGAAGAAAGAGCTTAGTGACGTCTCTGTTGGAACAGTCAACAGTTAGACTAACTGTATACCCCATGGTGTTGCCTGCAAATGTGCACTTTTGCCTCGGAAAGAGGTATAAAAATGGGCTTGCAACAGTATATTGACTCTCAATTTGATCTATCCATAACATATATTTCACCCAAACATCTAAGTCATGCGATTTGACACCACTTTCGTCATTGGACTGGCCACATCAGCGTCTGCTCTATGGTCAGTTACTTACTATACCACGACCGATTGTTCAGGCGCGGGAAAAGAGGTCGGAGGGTTTGAAGCTGGGTGTCAGACTCTGGAAACCGACACGGAATCGGTCTTGGTCTCTACAGACAGCGGCAACAACATCACCCTAAGCACCAGTAGCAGCTGCAATACCTTATGAGGACGCCATTCCAAGCGAAGTGACCGACCGCTGTGTCAATGCCGCTATCCGTTCCTTTTTATCTTCTTAATGGTAAGTCGTGTGCTTTATACTACCTCCCGCATCTCAAAATTAACTCTGCAAGCTTAATTAAAGTCCTGAAAATAGGCTGAAGGAGCATTGGCAAAGATCCGGCCATAGGATCAAGATAAGCTGCGAGAATGAAGTTTCTTGTTTTTACTATATGTATATACCAGATAGACCTTAAATATTGAGATTGGGGGAGGAGCCAAACAGAAACTCTCAGAAAACATCCAATTGTCCCTATTCTCGTTGGCATACTCGTGCTTTCACCGAAGAGTCCGTTCTTGTACGGGACACGTATCGAGAGTGTAGCAGCTTAAAATCCACAACAGGAGAATATGAAGATTGTAATTCATCTGCCATAGCATGCCGCAGTTTAAGAATGCGAAGTCTCCCATCTCAGTATCCTCACTCGGTTCAAGGCGGCTACAAAGCGGAAAACATAAACTATAGTAACGCAGGAGGAACCATAATGATTCCCACAGGTTTCAGGAAGTAATAATCATCGGACACCAAGCCACCTTACGAAAATCCCCAATGTATTCTAAATATATTTGAGTGTGCGCCTACGCGACATCCGCTCAACGTAGTTAAAGCATATCTAGCAAAGGCTCACTATACACAGCGGGTCACAAGCTCACCTAGGTAGTGCCTATATAGGCGACTATACTGTGACTTGTATAACTCATTGTAGTGTTCAAAACCTCCAGTCAGAGTATATGTACTACTTATAAATAGATTCTTATCATCACAGATAAACCATGTCACCTTCGGGCACAAGAGATAGAAATAACGACAACGTCTGCAGCCAAATAAGGGTGGATGTCAAACATTGATAGAATTATTGAAATTTGCTGAGCAGGAGGCAGAATTTAGATACAAATTGGAATCCAAGTTGATTGGAAATCAACTTAGCTTTTCGTATACAAGTGTAGGGAGCTTTCCGACGATAAGGCATTGTTCCTGTTCTGCGCCAGCCTCTTAACACAGCCGGCTTCCACCAAAAGTCGCAATTGCAACCAACGGACCTGGGGATTTCGCAAGGCATGTAAGAATATCTCTATGGCATCCTGGTATTACGGACGGGAGAGAATATGGACGACTAGCGCTAGAAGATAAGTACACTGCTTTTCTAGTCATCTTTTCCCCCCGTTTACTAGGCGCTTTGATCGCCTATAGCCTAAATCGTCCTGACGTTCGTGTCCTCTTTTCCGTTTACCGGGCCCTTGTTGACTGGGCGGATGGTCATTGTTGGGCTAGCGAGGTTTGATAGATGTTTCCAATTCATCACCTGTCTTGGACCTCAAAAAGTAGAATTTACCACAAGATGCCGGACCCTCTGCTATCCAATAACAGCTTCTATTCCTGTCTTGTGAGGCTCCTAAGGTAAAATTCGTTAGCGAAACATATTTACAGGGGGTTTCTATTAGCGCTTCAAACAAACGTACTTCCATCACCTGCGGCAGTTTTAGCGGATTCAGGTCTTTCTTCTTTTACATGAGTGCAAGTAGTTAGGTCAGACACAGGGAAATCAAAGCCTTGATCATGTGTAAGTTTGTTTGGAGCCAGCACAGAAGTCGGTTCCGTCACTGGGCATTCAGAGTTGCCCTGTGGAAGGTGGAACCGTCTATCACCGAAATACGCCTCGAATTCTGGCGTAGTCAACGGCTCAGTGTCCCCATCAGAATCATCTGGCTTTGATATGCACTGCTAGAAAGACCATTCGTCGTCGTCGATAATAATAGGGTTGTCGATTGAGCTCCCTTCTTTGGATTCATCACACAACGTCCTAGCATCGGCTATGGTGCCTCGTCCTGTTATAGTATAAGAAGAATATTATTTGGCTAGTCAAAAGGTTAGAGAAAAGGGGCTCTGCTGTATTCCTCTCTCGCAAGGTAATCTCATACCTCAAGTTTCGGGCGATGCGTTGGTCGTGAACACAAAAATATTAGGGCTCATATCAATACTTATATACGTGAATCCAGCAATATGAGTAAGCTGACATCGACGGCCGCACACAAACTTGTAATGTTGATGCCTTCGGTAGATATAAGCTCCTAGGAGATACGGTTGGCTCTGTCGAGGATATACATAAGGAGTACACACGAGAAATGGAGGAGAGATGACATGCGGGACATACATAGCGTATCTGATTCCCCTGAATGCGAGGAAGCCGCTTTATTTTGGTTCCTCGCACTAATTTCTATCTAGAGTCAACTGTAGTTCTCAACATTAATCATTTATCTCAAGACACTATGCATTTCTGTATACGTGAGGCCGTTCCCAAACGGAAGCACGACAGACCCCAGCAATAATGATTTGCCGATAGGCTCCTGGGACTCAGGCAAGTAGATAGCCCAAGAGAGGGCCAGATACCTCTTGTATTGCCACCATTGTCTGCAGGGTATCTCTATCAGTCTTAGTTTCCCGCTTACGAGGTTGTGTATGGTACTGTAGCTAATTGGGAGTGTTTCTTGTCTATCTAGACTCTTCACTCGCACCTAGAATGTTATTCTGACTAGTCAAAGTACTACACGCGCCTAAAGGTGCCTATGCTTTAGCATGTTTCTGGATACATGTGACAATAGGAATCCTTTTTATTTTTGCGAATCCTTGATGATAGCAATTTCAAGTGGGAGGTTGTCCAAGGCCTGCTTATAAGTAACACGCCAACATCTTGAGGGAGGCGTGCAGCAAATATTTGCAGTTGCTAATCCTTGAGAGTATGAATAATACAGCGGACCCCGAAACGCACGAATTGCGATATTTCATTCGGCCACATGTTTCGTAACCCGGAACTTTCCAACGCTGGGTTGACGAGATGGCGACAGTTACAACGTACATTTCGGTTGAACGTAGCAGACACTGCCCCACTCTTTGGAGACACAAACTACAGTAGGATTTGCGGATAAAGGAGTCTTTTTCATAAATGCAATCATGAGTATACCAACGGCTCTGAGCTGTTTCGTACACCAACCACTTGACCTGCTTCTTGTCAACTTGTTAGTCCCCAGCCCAATTCAGGTTGATGCACTGCTGTCGGTATTTCTCTCAGATACTTCAAAGCGCTTGGAATTGGTCTTGACCCCGTTTGGTGAGGCATAGACCATGTGATATGTAAACTTGACTCGTAGCCAGGCTGTATTGACATCTCATTTTTGCGTCAAAGCAATATATACGGTTCCCGGATACGAACCACCGAGATCGGCGGTCGGCGGCGGTAGGAGGATCAGGGCTCAGTAGGCATCAACGACCTAGGCTGGCTCAATGATCGCTGATCCCTGGCAGTGGTGCTTTCAATCACCGGGTCAAACTAGCTGGCCAGGAGGAGACGTAAATGCGGTGCTATTCGTAGTTAGCAGATTACCTGTTGAATCGTTGTTGGTTTTCCGATGGAAATACCTTAATTAGAGGAGAGAGTTTACACCCCAAGAAATGAAGCGTAAGTTTCCAAAGGTATATTCAATTTGATGCCTTGGAAACACTACCTTTCTGCTCTTGAGAACCCTTATTCAATAAGTATCTCAATATTTACTTGTCTGTATAGTCTAAATAGCAGCGAGGTGGGAGATGTAAGAGAAAGCCCGAGGAATCAGCGTTCTGTGACCTGTCTGTCATCATCATCGGTTTACTCTTACTAGCCATTTAATCCCCGCTTAGCAAATGTTATCCCAGCAGAACGACGCTATAAACTACACTGTCTCCGCTCAAAAGCTGTTGTCTATCACAGTAGAATGTAAAAAGGAGAAAAGTTCACTCTGGCTTCAAAAGCATATGCTACGTATGGCTTCCTCCTGAATGTCCTTCAACGTCGGAACGAAAGGCGACACGGGTTTACCCGCATTGGCTCGCATCAGATATCTTAGCTCAAAAATGAGCTGCGATAGCCATAGCTGCCTACGAACATATTTACTAGCAAGTGCAATTGAATCCCTTCATTGGGATGTAAGATATCCAACGACCGCACTGTATAATTCATTAGCATCTTTTTACGTCCGTAGCCCCAAATTAGCTATGATCCAAGCTAGGAAAACCTACCATTGCTATCCGCACACCTAGCCAGAGGCACCTGTGTCTTCTTATCTTCACCTCAGTGTCCACTTCGTCGATCGAAATGCTGTACTCTGATCCATATTTGAAAAAATCTTTTGGGTAATATGATTGACTCCAAGCTTGGCCACGTATCAGGAAATCTTCTGGAAGCTGTGGAGCTACTCCATCGTCCGTAGCTGGGAAAGACGCGTCTTCAATCTTCGGAAAAGTAGCATTGAGTGTGATTAGTCTATTGAGGAATCTAGTGATTGCTGTCTAAGGAACTCCCCCCTCCAAACTTTCCATGAAAGGGCGATAAAAGGTGACGCACCAGAGGAAAGCTAGAGAGATATGGATTGCTGGGACGGAGTTGTGGCTGTTACCATACTGAAGAAGAACCGAGAGTGTTTGAAAAGTTAAATGGACTCCCTAGATGGCTTGTTTAGTTGGATATGTAGGTTGGTTAATCAGACAATTGCTTACATATGCTTGCTTCTGGTTGGCTAGACCCAGTTGATTTGTCTGGGGAGTATGCCCGCTCTAGCTTTGAGAGGATACCATAGCCATGAATGTAGGATCGCCGTAATTAAATATAGACGCCAAATTGCAGGACATGATATACGCTGTGTGTTGTCCTTGGTGACCATGGTGTTGCAAGTACAATGGTAAGAGAGACAAGAAGTCATTTGTCAAAATCATAAACCGCTGAATAGAGTCACCAGCAAGTAGCACACAATGCGCAGCGATGAAGGAAGTGGTTATGGTGATTTTTCGAGGTACCGAATTAGCCCAGTCATTGAAGAAACGGCCAAATGTCACCCGAGTGTCTGGAAATGGCTGCACGCTGATCAATGCTTTGGTAAGATAAAAGAGTGTCCGAAGGGGATCAGATTGTGACAAAACCGCAACATGATATTGTAATTTTCCGCTACCAGGATGTCGGTCCGCAGCCTTTTGGTACCAATACTGCGACATAAATTTCCAATGTCTGCTATCCAACTTTGCCGCAAACATACTATATCGTGCCACATCACCCAGTTGTTCGAACAATGAGTCCCCAAGTGCTGAATTCGACAGAACTAACCGCTTTAGAATCAATGAGACCATTTCGATGAAGCAGAGCATGTGCTTCGAAGTCTCTGGGAGGTTCCGTTGTAGGATCTCCAACAACGAATGGATCCCATACCGCCACATCCGATCAGACATGGCGTATTTTTTAGGAATATTTCTGATACTTAGGCTGGCTGATAGATGCTGGCACATAACGAAAAATTGTTCATGCTCGTGAAGCAAATTCAAGTGTAGGGAGATAAGGCCTTGCCATCGCTCGCTAGGCAGGTGTACTGTGGATGGTGCTTGATATTGCTCGAACCACTAGCACCTACTCTCACGTTCTACAAGCCTTTCGTATTGTTCTTCGATGGTAAGGATGAGCTTTGTTTGATCCAAATCCTTAGTGGTCAGACTCACCTCGAAGTTCGGATGACAGCGAGCGTGAACCTATTTGCGCCGAGATCTGGTTTTCGATAGGACTCCAGGAGCCACGCATAGAACGAATCTAGCTGTAGCCGTTCTCGAAGATTGAAGTGAATATTGTCCTAAAGGCATTTAGCTAACTGCCCACTATTTAAATCATGTTGTTGAGCAAAACAAGAAGCCGTACCAAAGATTCAAAATTCGCCTTAGAGCGATTATTAGATGGAGACAAAAGGTTTTCCTAACTGCAACCGACCGAATAGAAAGAAAATGAGGTAGGGATTCGTCCAATAGGTTGGTGAAAAGTGAAGATCGCATTAAACCGGATTAAATCACGGTCTGCTGTGCCCGAAGCTTTGACCCTTTCAGGGGTTCTAATTATAGGTTATGCAATGTGATAGTACTAGACTTTTAGTGGATGATTGCTATAAGCGTACTTTACATTGGTATTAGGGTTACTCCTAGGAATATAGCCCCGGTCATACACCTAAGTGGAGCTTTTCTAGGGGAAATCCGGCTGACCTCGCCTGGCCAAGACCTAGATCTTTTGGTCATTGTATTAGTGGTTAGAAATATGTCACATTGGTGTAGATCAGTTTCAAAATGCGACAGATAGTTCGGCACTAGCACCAGCTCGGTCCTTACCAGTATTGGGAACTTCATCTGGTTATTTTATGTATTTGGACTGTACTCCAAATGTGACACGTGCATCGAGAGGCCTTACGCTGTCTGGATAAGAAAGCCTACGGGTCAAGTTTTAGCTAGGCCTATTGTTACCCTAAAGCAAACTTGGACCATCCTTTTAACAGTCAACATCTCCTTTCCTAGCTGCCCTTGATTCCTTAAAATGTATCTTGTTCCTGTTCCCTTCTAAAAGATGAATTTATTTCATAGCACCTGCGGTGGGCGGATCTAGTTAGGGCTCGAACATGTAGCTATTTCTTCGGTGAGCTGAGTGCTGCGTAGGATCTGCTCTGCTTTATCTAGGTAAGTAGGTGTAGACTGCAGATGTTAGCTTAGTGCCACGGTGATTTACAAAGGAAAAGCATTATCCTCTGCTGGAAAATTTATCAAGTCTAAGAAGGGGTACGCCTCGTGATAATCGATTGGAAAAAGTTTGGATGGTATCTAGGGTATTGGGAATATTGCTTAGCTGTCTGTGTTTTGCTGGGACTAGCCCCTTTGGATTGACAGTATTCTATCGCCGTTTGTCTCTAAAGCTGCATGGTTTCAGTCCCTGTGCCTAGAATTATGGTCATAGAGGTTGAATAGACACGAGTCTTCATAAGACTCGTGGACGCTTTGAGTATTGAGATGGCAGTGCATTCTTTGGGTCTCGTTACACTGCCTGCAAGTTCAATCAGGGCTGTTTTGTTTTGACTAACATGGATTAATCTTCAACATTTAGTATAGACCCCTTGGTGGCGCGAATATATATGCAGGCCATAGAGTATAAGTGAGTTCAACTTTACAACTAGTTTGCAGATGCAGGCAGAAGTCTCTGTTAGTATGATCTGAGTTCTACATAAGTCCATACGGTATATGTACCGACGGGAGTGTTCTGTATTGGTTAATGGTGGGGTAAACTTGAAGGCCTCTAGTCTTGGAGGCTGGGGGAGTTAGCTCGATATTTATGGATAGGAGGTGAGATCCTTACATATACATGAAGGACGCCGATATGTGACAGTCCTACACTCTCAATCTTTAAACGCTAGGTCGTCAATTTCTCCTGTGTGGATATATTGTCATTTTTCTCAAGCTTGAATTATCGCTGAACTAAAACCTGGCACTATCCTAGACACAAACCCAGTAGCTAGGCAATTCACTAGGTTCCAATGGGAAACTGGCAGTGATAGCAATCGAACTGGTAGTCAATATCCAATCACTTGAAAGCACTCAAAATAATAAGTGAAGCGAGAATAAACAAAAGCATCAGGCAAAAAAGGTTACTCAATAAGCAGGATGCACAACCTGACGTGAAAGAGATGCCAGTTATAAAGCCTACTCCCCTAAACTTACTTGTATTTTTGAGATTGACTTGTAATGACGCTGAAGCTAATGTATAGAAAATGAGGATCTTCGTCTAAGGAGTATAGTTGTACAGTGCTATTAGCCATCACTAAACGACGAATCCTCATAAATCTATGGTAGTCAGAGCCATGGATCACGGTCCTTGAATCTTGGCAAACATATCAAGAACTGAATACCTCTCATTTTTGATGCTGTTTCAGTGACTAGAACCACCATTATGACTTGGATTTCCCTAGAGCTGATTCGTTTGGATGCAGTTCACCCTGTCTCGAGCTTAAGATTTCTCCTCGCCGTTTTGCTTCCGCCACATGCGGGCATAACGGCCTCCCATATCCACCAGCTGCTCATGGGTGCCACTCTCGGCCACCTAGCCGTTTTCTAAAACCAAGATGTTGTCTGCGGACTTGATGGTACTTAGTCGATGAGCGACGACGAGCGTAGTTCGGCCATTGGAGACAGATGATAGGGATTGCTGGACACGTTCTTCCGTTTGAGTGTCGAGCGCGGAAGTAGCTTCATCCAGCAGTATGATTTGAGGATTCTTGAGAATAGTACGAGCTATTGCCACACGCTGTTTCTCACCGCCGCTAAGACGTAATCCACGTTCTCCAACCTTGGTCTTATAGCCATCTAGGAAGTTCTCGATCTTGGTATGAATGTCGGCCATGCGAGAGGCCTCGTGAACATCTTCATCATAGGCATTGGGTTTCGCGTACTTGAGGTTGTATATCAAAGTTTCGTTGAAAAGCGTCGTATCCTGCGACACAACACCAATATACCTTCGAAGAGAATCGACCGTAATACTCTGTACGTCATTGCCGTCGACAAGTATTTTGCCATTCTTAGGGTTGTAGTATCGGAAGAGGAGACGGAGAACCGTGGATTTGCCCCCGCCAGACTCTCCAACTAGGGCCGTAGTGGACCCAGGTTGACAACTAAACGAAAGGCCGTTCAATATAGGCTTCCGTGCATCATATGAGAAGTGAACATCCTAAAACTCGATCATTCCTTGACAAGTGGCCAGGGGGGTAGCACAAGGGCTATCAGTGACTGTCGGCTGCTCTCTGAAAAGCTCTAACATGCGCTCGGCATTGATCAAAGCAGACTGTATAGAAACATAGAACGCACCGAAGTAGTTCAATGGGCCTTGGAGCTGGGTTATATACATCAACAATGTCACAAATCGACCCATAGGCTGCTGGAGTGTTGAGACCTGGTATACAGCGATAAAGCATGCGAACAACAAAGAGGTCATCAACACTGCGTTTTGACTGGTGCTCATTATGGCTCCGCAGAGGAATGAGTAGTACTCAGTGGTTTGGAAATCGCACATAGCACCGCGGTAGCGGTCAAACTCGTGTTGCTCCGCATTGAAATATTTCACCGTTTCATATGACATCATTGAATCGTTTCTATGTGTGCATGTCAGCACTCTTGTAATTCAGATTGCAGATAATTTTTTTAAACTTACTTCACCGCATCTTCATGTCTCGAAGCATTGACCATCTGTCTTCTGGTCTTCGCACTCCACTAGGCCATGCGAATAGTGATATAAAGATAAACAAATGCCGAGATCCCAACCACAAGAGCATAGTAGACATCAAATGCAACAAGAAAGTACCCAATTGCGATGAGCAGGTTAGCTAATGTAGGAAGAAATTGGAACGTGACTTGTTCTAGGAATGAATTGACCGATTTGCCTTTGTTTAGAGCTGATAGGAGTTCACCGGTCTGTTTTTCTAGGTGAAAGTCCAAACTGAGGCTATAAACATGTTCGAAAGCGGCAACAGAAAGCTCCCTGTAGGAATACTGGCCCATCGGAACCCAAAGGCCAGTACGTAGAGAGCCCAGATCTACCTGTAGCCACCGGCAGAAAACATACATGAATATCTCGAACCATGGCGTGTAGGATGTGTTTCCGGCTTGCTGGTCCGCCAGAGCCGTGGTTATCACCCCAACTTGAACGGGTGTAATCACATTGACAATTCGCTGAAGTATAACAAGAACGAAGCAAGCTACAGCTGTAACCTGCAAGTGTAGGAAGTTGGATGGCCACATGTAAGGGAAGAACCGTGAGAAACCACCTAAATAATCGAAGAAGCTCATGGATGGCAACTCTTCTGGTCGGACCCAGGATCTTGGTGGTTTGGGCTCTGCTGGTCTAGCAGCTCCACTTGTTGAACCATAGGCCTGATCATTACCACGACAGCCCTTTGTGCGTGGAGACTTCAGCAGTCCAGTTGCCTTAGTAACATGAGCTGGCTCGTCCTCTAAGTTTTCATCATGGCTTATAGGAGCACCGGACTTGGTGGAGTAGAGTAGAACGAGAGTGACTAGAATCAAAATACGGACACCCTGAGGTATCAGTTCCGTGCACTGCCAAAATGTGATCCCTTGGCGTATCGGGTCTCCGCTGGGGTTACCGACTACTAGCTTACGATAGACGGAGGTGTAAAGCGACATAGTCGTGGTAAAAATGATGAGCTCGACGAGAACGGCGAAGGACCAACATGTGAGCTAAGTGACCGTTGGGGAAGGTATGGTATCGACCATACTGACAAGAATAACTGCGTAGGCAAAAATAGAGCCGGCGATATAAATCTGTAGGTATTAGATATACTGTATTATAGCAAGGTTCAACAGAGAATATAGGGACGTACCACTACTGACTGTCCGCGCCACCGATAGTCGGAGTGGGCTATTATATTAGGCAAATGACAGGTACTACGCAAAGCTACCACTATAGACTTTTACTCTTTTTTTAATATCATTAGAAAGCTGGGAGTCTAAGGATTGCAAATATATTTTTAAATAAATTTTTGAAGCACTACGTATGGTGTAATAAGCGTCCAAAGTTGGCTAGTCTAGGTGTGGTATTCGGGTAGAGACCATCCGCGCTAACCTAATCCGATTAAACGTTACACCTACTAACCGCATTTGAATAAACGTTACATGCCTTTTTCTCACTCAATATATTGTCTATCACCTTCAAAATTTAGGACATGCTTTAGATCACTTCTCGTAAACTATATTCTTTCTGCGGGATTGTTGTAGGCAATATAAAGGCTATGGGGGGAGTTATTATTCTAACGCCTTTTACTATGGCGACCCACATCACCCGATCACCTATTGGTGCTGACTGCGGTCAATGCTCGGCTGAGGTCAATGCTCGGCTGAGGTCAGTACTCGCTTAAGGTCAATGCTCGGCTGAGGTCAATGCTCGGC
>JACWGB010000037.1:30112-46965 GCA_019775275.1 Penicillium sp. VS AB III KN
ATGCTCGGCTGAGGTCAATGCTCGGCTGAGGTAAATGCTCGGCTGAGGTCAATGCTCGGCTGAGGTCAATGCTCGCCTGAGGTCAGTACTCGGCTGAAGTCAATGCTCGGCTGAGGTTAGTACTGCTGAGGTCAATGCTGCTAAGGTTAATGCCTAAGGTTAATGCTCGGCTGAGGTAAATACTCGGCTGAGGTCAATGCTCGCCTGAGGTCAGTACTCGGCTGAGGTCAATGCTCGCCTAAGGTAAATGCTCGGCTAAAGTCAATGCTCGGCTAAGGTTAATGCTCGGCTAGGACCATCTTCTACTAAGCATCCCGGTAAAGCCTTATCTTCTCTTCGTATCTTGGTGAAGCTTTATCCTCTCTTCGCATCTCCCTAGAGCCTTATCTTCTCCCTACAATTTAATGAACTATCCTCTTCTACCTCACAACTTGATAAACCTTCATCTCCTCTTCGCATCTCCCTAGTGCTAGGCTAAACACGAGTCAGAGAACTACTTAGTGCCGCTTGTCGAGAATCTCGTCAAGCAGTACGTATCGGAGGCGAAATACATCGTCCTCCTTACCCTATCAATGACTAATGATGCCGGAAACTCCAATATAGCATATCTGATTGGAAAAATCAAGGGTACAAAGGAAAGAGCCTTATCTTCTCCCCGCAATTCGATGGACCATCCTCTTCCCTCTCGCAACTTGATAAAGGCTCATCTTCTACCTCGCAACTCGGAGGGCATCATGTCGATTGAAGAGGCCATACTAATAGCCGCGGATACCCTTAGTTAGGTAAGACTCTTGGCTTCGGTGCTTAGGAATTTACTTATATCTGACAATTTGAATATAAAGCAGAAAAAAGCCGAGTCTGAATATAGAAAGAGCGAGCCTAGCTCGAGCTCCCCTATGCAAACATCGACCCCTCCCGGTACTAAGGATCCGCAAACCAGCGGTTGATTGCTTAGGGGATTACCTTGTTTATGGTATCAGAAGGATAGGCTACCCCTACTCGTAGGAGATATAGGTACGTTTGCTCTTACTTTACTCTTTCTTTGCGCTTACTTTACTCTCACTTTGCTCTTACTCAAACTGAGCCTATATGAATATTGATGTTATAGGAGATAGGCTTCCTATGAACATTCCCGAGGAATCGTTTCTTCGTTACGGTGAGATGATGAGATAAACGGTGATAGCGTTTCAGCTTTTGTTATATATGACTCGAAGTAAGGAAGAAGGTTATAAAAGCTAAAACTCTATCACCGCTCGTCTTGTCATCCTACCGTCCACTGGCACCGATCCACCGAGGGCTACGGAATAGGAAAGAAGCCTGGATCTTCGTGATTGAGACATCCAAGCTCACCAACAAGGTGTTCAAAGCCGCACTTCTCGTCGATAAAACCTACACGGCAACATTCTTTTGACGTATGGCATGTTGGGCCATATCGATGCCTTAGGGTTAAGGCATCCTTCGGGTCGGCATATCTCGCGCTCCGACTTTGCCGCGTTTCTGGTCCTATTCATGACCAGTCTGGATCAATGCGGCTGCGCGTATCTGACTCAAGGCGATTGCGCATATTCCTGTGAGGTACCGTGGGGAGGACCGAAGACCGAGTAGCGGTTAAGTTTATTTCAGTACTGCGTTACTCGGAAAATGACTCCAGAAAGTCGGGGATAAATATCCTTATTATGTCACTAGAAGGAATTATCCGAGTTTACTCAAGTCAAGCTACGTATAGTTTTTTCACTCAGATTTTCTGATCCTACTTCTCTCAATCATTCCACCTTCAGGCCTATTTTCTCATCGTATTCAACTAGAGAGGGTACTATGAAGGTTGCCAATCAAGAAGAATACATTTTCTGAAAACAACTATGTTGGAGAAGAGAAGGACAGAAAGAGGGGGGCTAGAGTTCAAAAAGAGGTTGTTGGAGTACGAGTAGGGACCAATCAGTGATGCGAAAAACTCTGCATTGTATTTACCCCTGATTGGAGAAATATATATTAGCTGCAGGAAGTGTAGTAGTATATTTAGTAGGGGAAAATGGGATTAAGCCTGTAGGGCTTTTGGCTACGCGGATTGACCTGAGATTTGAGTATAGTATATTTCTGATACTCACTGCTAGTATATTAAATTTTGAGAAGCATCGGACTATTGGGGGGGGGGCGTGTAGGAAAACTTTTTGAAAATCTAGGGACTTCGTTTTTGATAGGGGAAGCGAAGACCTTTAGACGCGGATACGTTAAACTTAGTTTGGTAGGCGGTCGGTACGCGGTTGGTAGGCGGTATCTCTAAGGCTCCGAGATTCTGCATGTCGCTTTCGAATTTTTAGGATTACTTACGTTCTACGTAAGATATTAAGACCGGGTAAGTTACGAAAAATATTTAGATTATAGATACAACATAAAACAAAGTCAAAAACTAGACAAAGGAAAAAAAACAGAGAGCGAATATATAAAAAACACAACCCAAGCCAGTATCCTTAATCCCCTCCTATCGTAGTCCTACACCCTTGTTAGCTCCCTCCCAAGCTGCGCCAGCCTCCAATCCTGGATCCTAATTCCCCCCATCTCTATTGGGATCTCCAAGCGATGGCGACGCAGATACGCCTTGATGTTCCGTATCTTGTCTTTCATATCCACCTGGGTACGATGCCGTAGGATGTTCTCGTGCCTTCGGTCGGCCTCCTCCATTTCTGTCCAACTTCCTCTGTAGTCCCGCCATAGACGCATAAGTTGGCAAGTTTCCTCATAAGACCAGATCATCCTCGGGCGTCTCTGTCTCCCAGATTGTGGGTTAGCTCCTCCCCGGTTGGCCCTCTCCTCTATTGCGATCGCTTGGAACTGCCGGAGTCGTTCGTCCTCCTCCTGTTGCCGCGTGACCCAAGTAGCATGTAATTCTCTTCGACGCCATGCTATTTCAGTAGCCCTATTTGGTACTGACCTACTAGGCTCCCTCGTTGTATTAGACGGACGCTAGTTCCCTTCATCGGCGAGTAGCCTCCGCCGACGTTCGTAGCGGTCCATAGCGAGGTGCCTAATATTGACCCCTTGGATGGTCGGTGATGTTCCTTGGGATGAAAAGCTTGCTAAGGAAGGACCCGCGCCGGTAGCTAGGGATGACAATCCTACCGAGGAAGGACCTACGCGGACAGCTGATGAGCGCGGTGTCTGCATATCAGAAAATGTAGACCGATGGCTGTCTGGAATCGACCGCTTATCTTGTCGCTGAGTCCCTGATGCCTCTTGTTGCATATGTAGGGAACCCGCTTGGGAACCTACCCTCGCACCCGATGCGCCTACTAGCCATGGCAAGAGAGATCCGTCTCTATTCGGTCTAGGTCGGGACTGCCGAGTAGCGTCTGATCTTGGGTGCTACGTCTCCTGGCGGACCCTATTCTCCGATTGCGCCTCTCCACGGTGTGTATAATAGGGTGTTGGCTGAGATGTTGCCCCTGCTGATTGTATAACTAGAGACGCCTCCCTCGTTGACGGAAGTTGAGGCTCGGGAGAAGGCTCCAACTTTACCTCCCTTATCGCCTGACGGAAGGCCCTATCGGATTCGGTATCTTCCCTCTGTGTATTCTGCATTGGCGGAGAGGTTGCCCCCGCTGATCTTATCACCAGAGACGGCTCCCTTCTCGACCTCTCTGGGGACTGTCGAGTAGCGTCTAGTCTTGGGTGCGGTGTGACTAGGCGGACTCCGTTCTCCGATTGTGCCCCTCGCCTCTGTGTATTATACGGCATTGACCGACATGTTGCCCTTGCCGACCGTACCACAAGCGACGGCTCCTTCCTTACCCTCGGCTGGGACTCCGGTGTAGCGTTCGGTACCTGGTGCGTAGCCTGGTCACGGATAGTGTTCTCCGATCGCCTCTCTCTACCATGTGTCCGTAGGTCCGTTGGGAGAGACGCCGCGCTTTCTTAGCGCTCTTCTCCCCTCTGTGTATGTCGGTCCGTTGGAAGAGATGATAGGCGTGCTATCGGCGTAACGTGAGATACCTCCCTCCTCGCCCTAAAACATTCTGCCGGCGTAGTAAACTCTAAGATCCGCTCTGTAATATCCGGTTCACCGACTTTATAGATTGTTTGTCGAATTTCCGACGTAGTTGGCATAGGATCCGCGTCGGACATACTATCCCCCCACTGCATCAATTCCTCTGCCTTATTTTCCCTGCTTGACCTATGTTGGCGCTCTGGGGTAGCCATCGACTCATACGTATTCGCGCTAGCACTCGAGCTCTCGTTCCGTTGCCAAGGCATAATCATCTGATCCTGGAGGTGCTGAGAAGGGGCCCTACTTAGCTCTCCTTAGATAGGGCCCCGGTTGTGAAGTTCCTCGGTAGCAACTTGGGCCTCGCTCGTGATTCGACTCGCTTCCGATGATGTCCTCTCCTCGGGCGAGGCTAGTAACCAGACATTATTAGGTTAAGGTTGTAAGTAGTAGATGATTGGATAGTAACGTACCTAAACCCTCGCTAGACCGTTGCCAAGGCATAATCATCTCATCCCGTAGGTGCTGAGAAAGGGCTCTACTTGGCTCTCCTTGGATAGGTCCCCGGTTGTGAAGTTCCTCGGTAGTAACTTCGGCCTCGCTCGTAATTCGAATCGCTTCCGATGATGCTATCTTCTCGGGCGAGGCTAGTCGCCAGATATTATTAGGTTTAGGTTGTAAGTAGTATGTATATAGCAACGTACATAAATACTGAGTCCCCTTTTGCGACGCTAGGGTCCTTTGTCGGTGTAGCCCCTCGTTATCGGGCCTTCGGGTGATTACTACTGACGGCACTGGGAGTCCTGATATCGTACTCGTTGACCACAATCCTGAAGATGTACTCCGATGTCGTAAACTCCGACGTCTTATGGACGAACCCACTGAGGATCGGCAACTTGATACCATTATGATACTCTCTGTAGGCGATAGAGTAGATATAGTAGTAGAAATCTCTTTAGTCTCGTCAATCGAGTGTCTCCTTAATAGGGCGACGTATAGGGGCTATTAACTTCCGCCTAACGGGTTTTGAAACCCTAGGCTCTACCTATTTAACTCGGTGATTAGGATAAGTCAACCAATTAGAGCGCTATTTTGCTCGCCTAGGACTATATGATTGGACCACCGGTCGCCCCAAAGTAGAGCGTAAACCCGTCCCAACTGAAGTTTGGGCTTTGACTACTTATTATGGTAATAATACGGAGAGGTAGTCCACGGCACGAGCCCGCATTTGCGCGGTACTCGCTGTGTATATGACCCACAACCTGTATTTAGCTGATTCTGCCTTTGATCCTATTATAGCTCTTCGAGCCACGTCATTGTTTTACTCTACCTATACTATCCCTTAGGGTTCTATTACCCTACTTAACCCTAGAGCTTGACAGATATATTTAAATCTTTGTAGCAGCTCTAAGTCATCCTACTATATCCCCTCCCTCTATCCTCACAATGCCATTGCGTAGAGGACGGCCCCGGATCCACCCAACTCCCCAGGATGGCACACGTGCCCGTGTCACTCAGTTCCGAGCACGACAGAGGATCAACCATGCAGCTGAGCATCCCTCCGCCTCTACTAACGCTCCGGATGACCTATTTCATAACCTCTTCCTACATACCGATCAGCGCACAGTTCTTGCCCCTCCTTCGGGGGATAGCGTACCAAGCTTCATGGTAACGGATGACCTACGGTAGGCCTTGGAGGCTGAGCCGTCCGAGCGTGTTATACAGCCGCATGCCGTAGCCGACAATTTCCCGCCAAGTCCAGGGGTCGACGATAGCCCGCCAAGTCCTATAGTCCAACAGGAGACCGATTATCAGTCACCAGGATGGGTCCCGCGTAAGATCTATAAGCCAAACATATAGTCTTTATTGTTTCGTATCTAACATCATTAATCCTCTCTATAGCAATAGTATCATCACCATCTAGCGCCTATCCTCTAGATGCCGAACCATCGCCACATCCATCTACGCAACCTATTATCAATTCTAACTGGGCGATCGCTACTACCCTCCTACCAGAGCACCAGTCATCCCAGCCACTAGCCGAGGCTATTGTTCGTCAGCTACAAACCCACCAGGGCTGCCATGAACATCCTCCACGCACTACGTCTTCGCCGGAGCCAGTGCTCGCACTCTCCCAGATCATCCAGTGGCCATGTCCTAACGTGCTTAGGTCACCGCAGATTGCCCAGTATCCTACTGAGTGGGAGACTCTCTTCCCAGTGCCTACTCGTCGACAGGTCTATACAGGATGTCTAGAATCGGTGCCCCTCGCCGGTCCTAATTCCCCATGTCAGGTAGACGTCGAGGCGGATACTGTTAGTGACCGCGGCTTACTACAGAATTCTATTGACATTGATAGTGCTGGCGGGTTTGCGTCTAGCCTTGCAGTAGCACGGCGTGGGATTAGATGGAAGGCTAGACGCCCTGCTATCAGTAATCTCCAGAGTTCCCTCCATCTCGATAAGGTTCGAGTCTGGTGGACTGACCCATCTACCACACGGCCCCGCCAGGGCAAGCGGCCGCTACATCAGGTCCCTCATCTTCCATTCGGACAACTACTTGGATTTCCGGAGGTTGAGCTATATATTCTTTTCCCGCGGCTATATCACCCGCAACGAAAACACTGGGTTGTCACGCAGGAAGAATACACACTCTGGACAGACCATGTTATGCTCCCAGCTCTTGAGCGGATTTATCCAACAGCTACAACGCAACATCTCCCAGCTCATGCTCAGCATATCCACCTCAATGGTACGGCTGCTCAGGTTGAGACTCGCGCACAGGCCGTCACTACGTCCGACATCTCCTATGCGCAAGACTTCCATATCGCACTCCAGGCGGATAGGCTTGGTCCTCTTTGGGATGAGATCCAGCGCCGTCTCCAGGAACCTAGCCACGCCCATTTCCTAGACTGCCACATCGTCCTTACCGCTAAGGATCTAAAGCTCTCTACACAGCATCCTACATGGGCTAGGGCTCGTGACCTCTTCTTTGGCCGCTGGAACGCTGCTATAAACGCAGACTTTCTTACGCAAGACTTCTATGATCTTGCAAAGGAAACGGTGCCTACCGTATCCCCTACCGGCGAAGAACATCCGCTTACCCTTAGCTGGCGAAAGTGTTGTCTTCAGCAGTTTAGTGACTGGCTTTCCCAGGTTGACACTACACTAAACCTAGCCCCCCAACAGCCAGTATCTCCGCCGCAAGTCATCGATGAGCCTCATGAGGGACCGTCATCCCAGCCTATGCCACAGCGGCGATCAACTAGGGTCCTACGGTCACAACGTCACTCTCCTCTAAGCCCTCGCCACTCCCCCGGTGAATCGCATGTAGACTTAGCTACATACCAAGCGACTGTAGAGACCGATACCGAGTCAGATGCCGAGCCAGAGCCTACTCTAGAGCCGGAGTCCGATCCTGAGCCGGAGCATAATGCCGAGTCCAACACCGATGCCGCGTCTGATCCCGACGCCCAGTCCGATGCCGACGGCGAGCTGTCAGAAGCCACAACCCATCCGAGCCCATTTAAGCGCCAGTTCTACCCAGAAGGTCTCCTTCGGGACCAGGTGTCCATGACTATCGCCCCCTTCTTACGGAGCGGACTCTGGAAGAGTGGCCTCCGGTACTGTCAGCACTACAACGCATCCAAGAATATATTCGCAGCGGGCAAGGTCTATCCATTCCAAAATGAGCGCCTTGATACCCTCGCTATTGACCCTAGCATGGCTCGTACCTGGCAACATATCGGAGGCGCTGTTAGTCACTCCCCACTTACTGTCCTTCGTGCCTACCTTCATACAAAGCAGCGTAGTCATATCGCCTTACAGGGCTGCCGGTCTCGCTCCTACGGCACTCGTGAAGAGTACCGGCTTACCGGACTTGCCTTGGCTGCAGTCGATGAACGCCTTCGTGAGCTAGGCCTAGACCTAGTACCGCTCTCTCCTCTAGCGCAGACACAGCCCTTCTACGTCTACCCTACCCCACTGATGCTTGATTGGTGGCGCTGGAATATGAATAAGCTCTGCCTCGGTTTCGAGATGACCTATAGCATCCAGCCCCGTACTCTTGTCCACTGGGAGCATACCCGTGTGATGATGATGTATCTCCAGTGCCTCCTCTGCACGTATGGAGGCCAGGGTAACCATCTACAGCGCCGCGTAGGTCTCTAGATCCACCGCCGCGTCCGTATACCCCAGCCTGGATCTGATATCGACACAATCCAAGAAGGGATGGCTATGCAGGCGTCCCTTGAGCGGTACGGTTACGCTTGGCTGGCCGACAAACTTGATTGGGCCGCGATGACCTTTAAACCTACCCACCGGGCTCATATGGTCTTCAACACACCAACCCTCCAGTCAGCCTTCCATACGCGGTATCAGGAAGTCGTGCGTACCAAGAGCGACTTCCTTCTCTTCCATGATGTCTTCTCCCGCCTACAGGACGACCGAGGCCACCCACGTCGCGCCGCTCTCCTTCTCCAGCTCCTAGTCGACCTCTGTCTTCGGGCTTTCCGTAAGGATGTCTTTGTTGCGCTCGCACAACGGCGTCACCGTCAGCCACTACAGCCCGCCCAGCTGCGTAAGGCCTGTCAAGGCCATATTCCCCTTACAGGGCCTGGCGTCCGATCATTATTCCTAGGTGGTATCGTCGACGACGACCTTATCCTAGTACAGCAACCGAAGACAGTTACCCATATCGAGAACCTCTTTTCCTGGCTCTGGGGCTGGGACGGTGACGCTGCCGAGGGAGACTGGCCGCGTAAGCATTGGGAGTTTAAGCCATACCGTGTCTTCTACCGCCAGTGCTACGGCTGGATTGCTCAGGTATTTGGTATGCAACAAGCGCGTCAGTGGCGCGTCCGGCTAAGATATACGTGGCTACGGAGCCACTGGATTCTTCCCTACCCTACCCAACGGTCCTTTTGGTCTCCTGCACCTAGAGAACGACTCTATGTCTGGGCTAGTTCCCACCCCGCAGTGTCCTTGTATTACCGCCAACGAAGCTCTACCTCCGAAGTCGTCGTCCCAGCCGCAGATATCTATTCCCTCCCAGTCACCGGGTGGCAGCGGTGTGAAACATTTCCTACACTTGACACGACCCTCCCTTCTATTCCGGATAATCTCGACGATTGGCTCCAGGCCGCCGACGAGCCAGCCCTACCATCGGCACTAGACATCCCCCTCCCAACGCCTGGTATCATATCAAGTGAGCTTGAGCAGGTCATTAGACAGACACAGCCGGGGGAACGTATTCTCCGGTCATTTACGCGCGATCATAGTATCTCGCGTAGTAATATACACGACAACCGAGAATGGCGTACTCAGCACCTAGTCGACTACCTCCAGGCCAACGTCCGGGCCTATCAGCAAGAGGTCACTCTTCTCCAGCAACCCTCCGTCTTACGTGCCTGGCAACAACGGCCTCGGCGGGAGCTTACGCAGGGACTCGCACAAGTACATCTTACATTACGGCAGGTAGAGGACGAGGACTCTGACCCCGAGACCATCCGCCCCCGCCGAGAGCGCTTACGAAACCAACTTCGTCATACGCAGGTTGGCATTCATAAGACGAAGAGGGCCGTACAGGACCTCGCCTACTGCGAGACCATCATGCGTTACGGACAACATGTCGGGCGTCACAACGGCCGGGACCCGTTTGGCCGTACGCTTACTAGAGAGGAATGGGACCAGGAAAGAGAGTACTTCCGGCAGGCACGCGAACACCGGAGATTCACCTAGGCTCGAATCCGCCGATACTCCAAGGCCGCGCTGAAAATCCCCCTAGTAGGCTAGTTTCTAAACTTATGTAATCACGTGAATCTCTTTATCCTCGTCATCGTCTTACCCCTATAATCCAGGAAGGATCAAATCCCTTGCTTGTTTCCTAAGCAATATAGGTACTCCGGCCCCTACGAAACCTCCGACCGATACTCCGCGTTTCGACCGGGCTCATGAACTCTTTGTCTACGTTGCGCAACTTCGGGCCATGATATGTACGCCATGTGGGGTTGTGGTACTAAGGCCGACAGTCTACGACCATCTAAGGACAGCTCACCCTGAAGAGCAGTCTGTTATGTCGCGGCAACACCGTACCGTTGATGCTCTCTTCAGTCGCTACCCCAACCTAGTTACCCGTATCGAGGAGATCCCTACGCCGGAAACACCAGTGCCTGTTATCCCCGGGCTCCCTATCCTGAGGGATTATCGTCGGTGTGCCTTCCCCAATTGTAAGTGGTTTGGCCCAAATCCTCGCGCGCGTGGGCAACACTACAAGACCAAGCATCCAAATATGGGGTTGCAAGAGCCCCAACCCGACCTAACCCAACACGAAACGCTACACCTCTGTCAACGCCTCACACGGAAAGGTCCAGGATGCACGCCATTTGCTATATACGAAGGGGCCTCCGTACCCGATCACCAAACGCAACCCGACGACCCCCCAACGCAGCCGCACGACCTAGTACAGTCAGAGAGTATACCACCCAATCCCTCAATCCTTCCTACCCAGGGAGCTCAACAAGAGGGCCCAGTAGCGCATTCGGACGCACACGTACAGTCAGAGCCTTCACGAGATGATACATCGCCGGTTCGCGAGCAGGGAGCTCAACAAGAGGGCCTAGTAGCGTATTCGGACGCACACGTACAGTCAGAGCCTTCACGAGATGATACATCGCCGGTTCGCGAGCAGGGAGCTCAACAAGAGGGCCTAGTAGCGTATTCGGACGCACCAGTGCAGTCAGAGCCTTCACGAGATGATACATCGCCGGTTCGCGAGCAGGGAGCTCAACAAGAGGGCCCAGTAGCGTATTCGGATGCACCAGTGCAGTCAGAGCCTTCACGAGATGATATATCGCCGGTTCGCGAGCAGGGAGCTCAACAAGAGGGCCTACCAGCGCCTTTAGACGAACTTTTACAGTCTCCGACTGTAGCGCACAACGCTTTACCAGTGGACGACGGCCGAGCTGAACCAGCGGGGGCCCAAGCGCCTCCGGATAAATCAGTACAGTCTGAGACTATACCACACAAGGCGTCCCTGGCTCCTCAGCGGGGAGCTAAACGCAAGCGCCCCCCAGGGCCTGCTGAAGAACTAGTACAGTCGTCGACTACATACTCCAGTGCGTCCCTGGTTCCTAAAGACGGAGGCAAATCAGATGCAATCCTATTATCCCCTCCAACGCTCTTGAATCTGATGTCACAGACTCTCCGAAACCTTGAAAGCCAGTGCCTATACTGCATAGTGCTTGAACCGCTTAAGCCCCATGAACATCTACTTCAAGATTGTCCAAAGGCAAGCGCTAAGGGTGTTATCGAAGCTATTCGGACAATGAAGTCGGAACTTACAAAAAACAAGTCTATATGCACGCAATGTGCCCTTCCGCTCTCGTACTGCTCGCCACCTAGTCCGCCAGAAGGACGAGACCCAAAGTCACAGGCTACATGCGATAGCCCAGGTACTCTCCTCACCGCAGTGATTTGCCGGATTTCAGCCGACCCCGAATCATACAATAACCTTGCAAGGCGACTACGAGGCCCAACAATTAACTCAAAGCGTAGGGAGTTTTTTAACTGGCTTCTAGAGGAGAGCACTTTCGGACTAGCAATACCTAGCAGACCGCCATGGTATGTGTATATATTTACCGAACTTTGTGTGAAATAAAAAATCATCTAGACTATTACTTCTTTTCCCTAAGCCCTTATGTTTTGCAATGCAATTAGTTACCTAGTTGCTAACGTGGTACTGCCTAATTACATAAACATACTCGGCTAGGTCTTACACCCACATAGTAAGCCCTCTATATCGCACATACATACAAACATCCGCTTAAGATCGTCACTATTAATATTATGAGCATACGTTTGCCCAGTGGGTTCGGGATGACGTAGGATGCTTGTTTGTTTTGTTTGTTCTGGAGGGGACAGAGGTGGATCAAGGGCTTAAGTAAGAACAAAGTAATAGAAAAGTAAAAGAGTTGTCGGGAGGGGATGACTGGCTACTAGGAAGAGAATCCTGAAGGAGAGAAAATCATGATCCTGGGAAGAACTATCTGGGGGGAGCACCTCAGCTATATGGATAGCTGCAAACGAGGAGAGTCATGTCACCTCTCTCAACACACCCTCCCAGCTATCATAGCTAAGGGCTCCAAAACATTCTGAAAAACATGTAAAAACCGTAAGAAAAAACCGGCCGTCATGCTTCATGCATAAACGCCGTCAAAACGTAAGAAATATTGGCCAATGAGGGCCCTTGAATCAAATTGTATCAAATTGTAGTCATATGCACCCTCCAAAATCATGGGGCATTAGCCATATTCCCATTCCGCTGGAACGTACGGGCCGCCGTCAGAATCATCCTCATGCATAACGAGTGCGGATGATGGTAGGGGTTGGGCCCCGGCTATGGGCCGTGGGGTTTCGTGGGCAAATTTGGTAGAATCAGGCTTGGGTTCAGATGAAGGTGTAGGTGTAGGTGTAGGTTTGTCCGGCTAGGATTGGGCCAAAATCCCCCCACCAATATTCGTTGTATCGTGATGGCTTCCAGCCGGGGGGACGTGAATCGGGGTTAATCAGCCAGCATCGAGATGCTTGATTGGTATTGTTGGGCCCATCCGGCGGCCGATGCCCTTTTCCGCAGTATCCGCGCTTTCCATCTTCGTTAGGAAGCTGCTGCATCTTTTGAGCATGATCGGCGGGATTTGCCCCTTTCTGGGGTCTTTTCTTCTTCTGCTGGGGCGGGCCGGATGGGTTGGTGTTGGATGGGTTGGTAGATAAAGATGATGCAGCAGCCATTGGTTAGTCATCATCCCCGGTGTCGTCGATGTTTGAAAGCTGTTCAATGATCTGGGCGCACTCCCGATGGAATTCATCGAGCCCAAATGCATAGGCTTCATCATTGGAAAGTTGTGAAAGTCGTTTGACTGTGTCCGATGCAATCTAGGTTGTGGGCTGACGGTTGATGTCCGAGAGCATCTTACTTAGTAGATAATAGGGATGGACTCATCGTAGGCCCCGTGCATGAAGCTTGTTCAATGCATCGATCTTGGCCTCGATGTAATCTTTGAACGATGTGTAATCTCTGCTATTGATGCCGTGGAAAGTTTTGGCTTGTTTGCAATGAAACTATGCTCCTTATCCTTGAAGAAGTGTCGTAGCTTGCTACATCCATGCATCGGCCAGTTGGACGTTCTTGCCCCCCATTTCTGATCTTCAGGCGGATGGCATCAGATACGCCCATTTCTAGCCACTGCTGGACAATCCTAGATACGTCGACCCAATTCTGGCTGCCGCGGTCTCCGCATCTTCAGTGTCGGGCCGTGGGACGTTCTAGTCGATAAGATTGTGTAGGTTCCGTGCTTTCAATGTATTGTATGCCGACCCCCTCCATCCTTCGAAATCAGCGGGGTCGGTAAGGCGCGTTTGCCATGACCAGAGGTTAAACTCGGTTGATTTTGGTAGTTTTGTAGCCTGGGTCGGGACAGCTCTGTCCAGAATTTCTTCCTAGGCACGCCGGCGAGGCTGTGTAGCCTAGGTGGGCCGTTGGCCCATAACGGGAGGATTTGGCTGCTCAGCCATGATGTTTGTTGATGATGGATGTCGAAACCCAGTGATGCAGGTCGAAACCCAGTGATGCAGGTCGAAACCCGATGATGTAGGTCGAAACCTAATGATGCAGGGTCGAAACCCACTCACTGCATGTAAAAACGATGGGGAATCATCAATTTCGATGGTAAATGATGAAAAAGAGAGGCTCATAACCTGTCGGGAGGCGATGACTGGCTACTAGGAAGAGAATCCTGGAGGAGAGAAAATCATGATCCTGGGAAGAACTATCTAGGGGGAGCACCTCAGCTATATGAATAGCTGCAAACGAGGAGGGTCATAAGACCTCTCTCAACAAGAGCCATATCTTAATATAAGCCGTCGGTAGAGACTAAGAATAGAACTCACCTATTGAAAGGGTTACTTCTATCCTTAAGCTATAGAAATTTCTACCTTATTGTCACAAAGAAAGAGTATATTAGTATTCTCAACTTCATCCCTCAATAATATATTTTTCTCTTTACACTCTATTCTCCCTACAACTACTCTATCAGCTTCCCCTATTCCGATTTCGCCTATACCACATATCAACATAGAAAGGCTAATAATCTCAAGATTCCTACTACAGCCATGCCACCTACTACAATTTTCGGTCCGAATCCTCCTATCGATGGATGGGATCACCCTGCCTCAGATGCGTACCAGATCCATCGAGTCCTCGAAAACATCGCCGACCCTAACATAAGCATACCCCGTCCATACATACACCCACGCCCTATCTCATTCCCAAAGGCTACTTCAAAGTCCAACTGGATCCCATCACTCCCTCTAGCCGACGGCGAAGGCCGGGATACCTTCTCAACATGGTTAAAGGCACCTAAGCGTGGCCACAACTGCTGGCTCGGACTTGTTAGTAGCTGGACGGAGACCTGGGTAGGCCATCGTCAATGGGATGATGAAGACTGGCACGTCTGGGGTGTTTGTATCATAAGAGACCCGTCAAAATACGGGAAGACCGTCATTTTGTGGGATTGCGACCCCAGCGCCAAATTTAGCCCAGACAAACGTCCAAAGGACTTCCTCTTGGGTGTTCAGCTCAAAATGATAGAGGCCATACGCAAAGAGATGGTTGTGACG
The DNA here is from genome assembly GCA_019775275.1 of Penicillium sp. VS AB III KN. Lineage (NCBI taxonomy): Eukaryota > Fungi > Ascomycota > Eurotiomycetes > Eurotiales > Aspergillaceae > Penicillium > Penicillium sp. VS AB III KN. The sequence continues at coordinate 44,765 of JACWGB010000037.1, forward strand.
AACTTCTTCTACAATACCGACGACACCTGGTCTGGACAGGACCGATGTCTTGCGAATACATTCGAGTGGATCGCGCGGATAGTCCACTTTGGGGATACAAAGTTTAGGGGCTTCGACAACAATAGTATTTCGATAGATCCTCGTACGGCAGGATGTGAACTCGTTAAATATAAGTAAATAGTCGCTTATGAAGATCCATACTTGCATGTCTCTAATCTATTTCTTAAGGGTCTACATAAAGAGGCTAAGCTATAGATCCAATTGAAAAACAAAGGCTTATTCTTGAATAGTTGATCTGTTAACTGCTAAGGTTCAATTAGGCCTCTGCCTACTCCATAGACTCCTGACAATCGTGACAACCAGGAATCGTCACAAGATTCAAAACCCGCATCCAGTCCCGTAGGATAGGCAACCAGCGATTCTTTGTCTCCTCGTCAAACGTTCCCGCTTTGACGGGGTTGGCCTGGCACCAGAGTCGGACTCCTTCGGTGCGGGGGCCTCTGAACTGAAAGCATGGGGTGCGGTCGTGGCGGCACGTAGTGCATTTGGGGCGAAAGCCATGAGACCATGTAGTGTAAATACACTCACATGGATTCCCGTCATGACATGCCACCCGATGCGCGCAGGCCACACAAATCACCGCGTCGTCAGCGGATGTTGGAATGAGTTTCCGCGGCACGTACTCGTCATTGAACCACGGCAGCCATAGATCGGCCATCGTACGGGGTGCACTCAGGACCAGTGGCTCTGGGCCATGGATAAAAGACCAGTGTGGATCCCAGGTGAACTAGAAAACTCGCATTCGTTAGTCCTTAGTCATAGATTATGTAGGTCCCGATGGAACAAACCGGGCGGGGCATGGTCTGTGTATGCCACTCTTGAAAGCTCATCTCGCCGGGGGTCTCCTCCATCGCGGTGGGATACACGGGGTAGCTCTATGAACAGCGAGGGGGGTTGAGTGTAGGACCTAGGATATCGAGGTCAGCTGATGACCGTTTTGGGTAAATAGGCGAAGCTCACCTTGCAAAGGTATGACCGCGATAGTAATAAGGGTAGGATAGATGAATAGATGTAAAGGGAAAGAGGAGAAGTGGGGGGTTGGAAGGTTGAAATACTATAGGCGTGCTATATACAATCCCGCCACGTGATGTTTGTATACAGTAGTAGCCTACCCAGATTAAGGTATTAGGCGCCTGCCTGCTACGTGGTATTGCGATTTAGCAATTATGAGCCTGCCTACAATGTGATATACGCGCGTAGTAGCAGCCTAGCCAGGTTAAGGCATTATACGCCTACCTGGCTAGGCTGCACACAAAGGTAGCTCCCTATTGATAGTAGACAATAGACGCATATAGAGGAGGCTCCTTTCTTTCTACAGCCTTTTTCTTTGTCCTGGGTCTACTTCTCTCCCTCGAAAGACCTCTCTATACACCATCTATTGGCGCTTTCTTTCTATTCCCTATAAATCAACTAAAAATAACTACCAACCTTTATCTCCTTTGTCAACTCTTCTTCGATTCAGCGTCCCAACTCCAAGGGACCACCCTTGCCTCCCCCCACTCTTCAAACTCGTTACTTCTCTCCCTCGAAAGACCTCTTTGTACGCTGTCTATTAGTGCTTTCTTTCTATTCAATATAACCTAACCAAAAATCAATACCAACTTCCCTCTCTTTTACCAAGCCCTCTTTGATTTAGCCTCCTAACTCCAAGGGGTTATCCTTCCATCTAGAAGCCCTTCTCTATTTAGACTAATTTTAGGCGCGTCGTTGCTTCTATGTGAGTTACCCATAAGCGTCAGTCCTAATATCTTTACTTCTGTTTGTTTATCACACCCCAACTTTAACCACCTAACATTACCTCCCAACTTCCTTCTACTCCTTACCCTCTTTTTTACTCCCAAGTTGAAGAGAAGCCAACAAGATGAGCGCATCCTCCTCTCGAGTCCCAAAACGGTATGGGGTGAATCTCTCCGTATTAAGTCGGTTCTAACTTGGCTTATAGGCGGCGGGACCCTGATGATGGATCGTCGACCCCACTACGGTATGGGGATATTCAATATTCATATGTTATGAGTCAGTGTTTTGGTGCTAATCTGTCTCGCGTCCTAGACACGGAGTCCCTCCTGGATCCCAGCATAGGGGCTTTAGGGTCTTTAGGGTTTTTAGGGTTTTTAGGGGCTTTAGGGTTTTAGGGTTTTAGG
>JACWGB010000038.1:0-99407 GCA_019775275.1 Penicillium sp. VS AB III KN
TTCGACCCCTATCGATACGGTCGGCTATAATTGGGTCAGAAAATTCGTCAAACGGCATCCTAAACGGCTAAGATTACGCTTTTCCCGTCGCTATAACTATAAACGCGCGAAATAGGAGGATCCGAAGGTAATTCGGGAGTAGTTCGATACCGTAAAAGCGACGATTTAGCGACATAGGATTCTAGATGAAGATATTTACAACTTTGACGAAACTAGGTTCGCGATAGGCCTTATAGCCAACGCGAAAGTAATTATATAGGCTAAATATTACGGTTGGAGGGTAGTTTTATAGCCCGGGAATCGCGAATAGGTTACTGCTATCGAGACGATTAATACGGCCGGATAGGCCCTACCGCCTATAATTATCTTTAAGGGCAAAACATACAATTCTACGTAGTTCGAGGGCCTCCTATATAACTAGCGTTTCGAAGTTAGCCTAAATAGATAGACGACCGATAAAATTAGGCTACGATAGCTTAAAAAATAGTTTATTCCGGCGACTAATAGTCGTAAGGTTAGGCGGTATCGGCTTCTAATTCTCGATGGGTATAGTAGTTATTTAACCCCCTAATTCGACTAAATATATGCTAAAAACGAGATTATACTAATCTATATACTAGCGTATTTATTATACCTATTATAGCCCCTCGATGTAGGCTATTTTGCGCTATTAAAGCATATATATAGTAGGGTAGTCGACGAGAAAATACGGATACGTATTAATTATATCGACAAAATTGATTTCGTTATAATATATCCGGACGTACGAAAAGAGGCCTATAAATCGGATACAATCAAAAATAGCTTCGTAGCTACCGGTTTAGTCCTAATTAATGCCGACTAGGTAATTTCGAAGCTCAATATTACTATCGAAATACCCCTATCCTCCCTAAGCCGACCGTCTAGTTAGGGTAGTTTATTCCTCCAAAAAACGCCCTAAACTAGCTACTACGTAGACCGCTTATGCTCTTCAATTAATACCCTACTACGCTATAGGTCAAAGAGCCTAATACGATTATAACTTAGGCTTATAGATAAGGGGTTTCATATAGTACGCAATAAGCTTACATTAGTACTAAAGGAAAACCATAATTTACGGGCGGAGAATAAGAAAAAGAAGTAGAAAAGGATACGTACGCATAGACGCATCGAACATACATTAGGCCTATTAGTTGGGAAAGCCCTAGAGCTATCTCGACCTACTAAGCAGCCTAATAAGCCGGTTCAGCCTATTCTAGAGGACCCGGTTCAGCCGGTTTAGCCCCCTATAGAACAACCGCGACGGCGTCATCAATTTACATGTTCTTTATGCAATCAGGTTGGGCATCGGTTAAATATATGTAATCGGAGATAGTTTAGTTAATTTATTGGTATTTTGGTGGGTTAAAATAGGTGTAAACCAGAATATAGGTGGTTAGGTGTCCCACTCGGTGGTTTGTCCCACTCGGTGGTTTGTCCCACTCGGTAGTGATTAACGTTAGATCATCTTACGACAGGCGACAGAGAGTAAAGAGACAAAATTATTCTTCTCTATATTAAATGTCTTACTATAATACTTTCCGCCTACCTAGAGTAAATAGAGATTCCAAGGGAATAGTTGATATTCCGCTTTCAACATACTTCCTATAACTCTCAAGGTGTTAGAAATTCCGTTGCACCGTCACGCCCGGCTGCGATTACAAAACACAAATATCGATATCTGTCGGAAGCGGTAAGCCCCATGACGGGCAGTTTCTCACCGACCCCGCGTTTGCCAGCCCTCATATAGCTGAGGGGTGCGCTAGATAGCTTCTTTCCATGATCATGAGTTTTTCCCTTCCTGATTCCCCTCCGAGAGTAGGCTAGTTTCTGTCCTTTCCAGCCCTCTCGACAATATCTAGTTACGAAACTTTTGAGATCACGAAAAGCGGTGCACCCTAGAGATACTAGCGCGGAAGCTTCAATGCGTAGAGCCATATCGGTGCAACAAAGCTCTGGGATGTATATACGTCAAAAAGCCTACATATAGGTGCCGAAGATCAGGGTCGTCTTAGATATATCTTCAACGAACGGTAGGAGCACTATTTAATATCTGCTTCTCTATCTCTTACTTTACCTTTATTCTGCCCTTACTTTGCTCTTTGTCTTATATGTTTTCTTATATCCTTGTCACGTGCTTGCCCTTACTTAGCTAGTTCTAGATAGGAGAGAATGAGATCACCTTTACATCTCCCATCAGATTGATGCTTATATTCTGGTAGCATGTCAGAAGGTCGTTCCAGTAGGGATCCCCCTGGGTATTGAGTCTCTGTGCGTTCGCCTGCTTTTTGAGGCACCAAGCTGGGTTTTCAGCCAGCTGACGTGGCCTCACAACTTCGCCTCTTCATCACCCCGACCTTTACATCTCCCATCAGATTGATGCTTACATTACCGACTCACCAAGCTACTCCGCAACTCACCATCCCAGGGCTTAATCTCCTGCACCACGGCTTCACTGCCGTCAACGCCCAGCATGAAGGCGAAAGCACTGAGCAGGACGACTGTCCGCCGAGTTGAGACCGTTTTCGCGTTTAGTTCTTCATTTTACATTCTCTTTCACATTGCTTACTTAGGTCATTACACCAAGCACCCTGCCGCCTTCCCTTTCTCGTTATGCGATGCGGACATCGCTTTTGATGACCCCGGCAGATGTCACGTGCTTGCCCTTAGCTAGTTCTAGATAGGAGAGAATGAGATCACCTTTACATCTCCCATCAGATTGATGCTTACAATCCTTCTACCTTCCGTAATACACTAGCCCGTTCAATACGTAGGATTTGAAAATAATTATGTCCCTTTGCTCTCTATCGCCTACCGCAGATCAACTGTTCTTCCGAATCCGCTAGTTATCTATGAGCCGCTCAGTTGTAATATACTCCTTCCCTACAGAACTTCTTCAACACCGTATTCCCTACCCTGCTCTTCTCCCCTCATCTCTCACTTCTGTCCCCTCACATCGCCATGTCTACTCTTTTCTCAACTCCCTCGAGCATCTCGTTGAGGACTGTGATCTCCGTAGGTCGGTTCAACATACAGTCACTGTTTGAGGAGGCTATTCACAATACTCTTCGCCATCACCAACGTGCCGCCAGCGTGGGAGGACTTCCTCTGGGATGTCGAGGAGGATCTCCCTTCTATTCGAAAAACCTATAACCCAGAGAGCCGTTGTTTACGACTCAAAATCAAGCCAACTTATGCCCGCAATTGCATTGCCGAATGGATTTCAGCCTCAATTTCCAGAGCCTGCGTCAAAGGCTTCCCGAACCAAGCAGAGCTAGACCATTTCCTTCTACAGCAAGGCACAAGTGAGTTCAGCTAACGACTTGCGACCCCGTTTTTGCACCTTGGCCCTCTTCCTATTTATGTTTGACGCTATCTTAGGAGATAAATATACGACCCTTGATCGTGTTCGAGGAGCAGCGCGGCCAGTGTCTAGGATAGGAAACTAAGACATATACTTCTGGAAGCGCTGCGTAAGTGTTGATACACTAACGATACAGACGCTTCTAAAGAGAATGATTGGTAGGTACAGTATAGCAGGATAACTATGTAATAGAAGGTTGGGTATATAAGGCCTTAGAGGCTAAAACTGTCCAAAGAGCCGGTGTAACAATCACGTAACCTTGTGTGTGTGAAATGATTGGTTCTATTTCGGTCCTTTGCGGGAGGAGCCAGGATTATCGATAATCTGCGCTAGCTAGCGCTATAATATCGGTCCGCCTACTCTTAAATCCCGCTCTAGCTCACGATATCGTTACCGCTTTAAGGGCATCGCCGTCCGAAGTTACGGAAAGGTGGCTGTTTCTGGCGTCAATTTCAGAGGTCTTCAGATTCTAGTTGTAATCCAACAATGTGTCATTATCATCAATGCCTCACTAGGCTTTTTTAATCTACACAAGTATCAATGGTGTACATGAATGTATACAAGATGTGATGCCCATAGGGTCCAAAATGGGGAAGGTTTATGTGCAATCCAAGGACACCGGAACCATGTCACGCGAGGTCATGGTACAAATAAGCCACCCGGGGTGAGACCGTGGTCTAGGTGAAAGGTCCAGACCGGTCTTTGTTTCTAGTCTCTGGCATCCGATCACGAGGGTGCGCCAATTCCCTGGTGGACAATGATAGCAAACAGGTGTACGAAGGGTTAAAATCGAAGTTGGAGTAAGGGAAGGAAGGGTGATGGGTGGAGAAAAGGATGAACACGACGAGCTTCAGTGAGCTAGCCACTCATGCAAATGGAAAAAAACCTCACGATTCCCAGTTGCGCTTCTTGGCGGTGAACAGTAGCTTCGCATCCTCTTCTTGAGAAGCAGCACGAGCCAAAGAAAATTCGGCCGGCATGTGTATGCAAACAATTTTCTCGAAGCGAATATCCACAACGTGGTTCTTGTGGTTCATTTTACTGCTCCATTGAATCTGTGGACGTCTGGCATTGTCTTCCCACTCCTGAAGATCGATACCGAGAAGACCTCGTGGGTTCAGAATGTATTTCTCGATACCTTCCAGCACGGGAAGGAATCGACGCCTTACTCCGCAGCCCTGATGGTTTGGGTCGACCTGATAGTCTGGGTATTGCTTCATGGAGGCAAATAAGGAGATGATATCCGAGGGTGGGCCTGAAGAGGTTGGTGTTGGTGTGGCTGCACCATTCTCGACGCCGTCATCGGCTTCACCATCATCCATGCCGAATTCTGGATCGATCAAGGTAGATCCCAGAAAAATACTCTTCGATCTGAGTGCGAGGAATCGAATCATTTGGCCCAAATGGAACAGGTCGCACTGGCTACCATTCCCAAATCCGGCCCGACACTGGTATTCACGGTGGTAGGTTGAAGTAGAAAATGAGGTGCCTAACGTGGCTCGGGATGGTGTAGGCCTGGCATCCTGAGTGGCAGATATCTCTCCGAGGCCTCCATAGATGCGAAGGAAGTGGGCTTGCAGATCGGTGATTGTGTTCATGACACATTGTCGCCGGTAATACAGCTCCTCTGAAAGACACGTGTTAACCAATTTTATTCTCATGACTTTCAAGTCAATCAATATCAGTCAAGTAGTGTACATACCTTCTATGCCCTTTCCGAGGTATCGCCATCGAAGACAATTGGTGGTAGGTGGCTCCGGTCCATTGTCCCAGTACTTTGAGCCCATGACCACCAGTGTGTGCATCATAATCTTTGCGATGGTGGTTTCTCCTATGAATGCAGCAATGACGATAATCTGTCGGGCGCGATCTTCGGTTGACTTTAAGAGGGCTGGGTTGAATTTGTTCAGAGAGATCTTGGTTCTGCCAAACACGTACCAGACCCTCTTGAGCGTATCCCTGACGATATCCGGTGAACTCAGAGACTCGGCTATCTCAATCATCCTTTCGACGATGGATGGAGACGTGACCCTCAGCTCGCTTTCGAAGATCACCTTTTTGTCCTGGCTCAGCCCATCTGCGCATAGGATCCTCAGAAACAGTTCGATAGCCTCTGCCCCACATAATTTCGTCAAATGAGTCGCAGAAATCTTCACCACTGGCAGGTCAAGTCTCAGAGCGTCAAGACTGCTGTCTAGGTTGGTATTGGAGCTCAAGCCAACGACACCTTGCGCTTGTCTTTGCTTGTACTCCGCAAGGAACCTCCCTTCAGCAAACTTATTTGGGTCTAACAGTGCCTGGAAGTATGGACTGTTGCGCATGAGAGCTTTACTGGACACTTGCCACCGCCGACTGTCAGTCGATGGGGACTCGGCGTACTCGATGATCATGTCTCCAAAGGGGAAAATGACTGTTGGGGAGCTTGAGCCGTTCCGGGAGACCCGGCTGGGCGAAGACATTTTATTTTTCATCTCGTCTGAGAGAGCCTGAGTATCCTCAGCAACAAAGGGTATTGATTGTCGTCCTGGATGGGGCAGAGGAGGGTAGTCAGAGTTCATGACTGCATGTCCTCACCCAAACTCACTGCGAGAGGGGTTCCCGAGTTGGAGGAGATGCAAGACATCAAATCAGAGACGTATGTGAGATGTGACAGACAGTAGCTTTCTCATGTCAATCAACTAAATCACTTGGTCTCGGAGCTTGTGTGCCAAGTCTACCCGCTCTGCAGTATGGAGTCGCTGGGAATACGCTGTACGGCAACCTTGGGAACAAGTATGGAATGGGGTGAAAGTGAGGACACTGAAAGGAAGCCTAAGGGCTGTTCTCAAGGACTAGACAGAATATTTTGATCTTCGGACGCAATCGCCGAGCGAAGGCGAGAACAGTTGATGCTGTGGCTAAGCGCGTGCCCCGCCCTTTGAGGTGGCGAGTAGTTTCTAGCCTGGTATTTCAGGCGTCTAATATCAACTCCATGTTACTATTCCTTTTTTCAAGCCACGCGTTGATCGTGAAGGAAAGAGAAATAGACAAGAGGTCAAATGTGCTATTTTGTAAGGCTGACAAATGTTCAATGTACAAAGTCTTCTTATATATACTAAACGTGAACAGGCATCTTGCTCCAACAAACTCCCCGTCTAGGCTCAGAGAAAACAGAAATATGTGTTACAACTTTCAGGGACTTAAAGTTAACTGGTTTCAGGTCATCAACGGTCGTAGACACCAGAAAGTACCGATATCTAAATCATGGCAAGATGACCATGGGACAATGCACGATATTCGGCCCGGGAGGAATGTTCGTTTCCTCCTTGTTGGCCTCTTTCTCTTTCCGGTTGGCCTCTCGTAATCTTAATGCTTGCCGGACCATATAATATAATTTCATGGTACTTCCAGGCCGTGCCTCTGGCGCATCCGGATTCTCATTGAGGATGTGCACCGGGTCGGATTCAAAGTTCGCAGCCAATTCAGGGGGAATGAGGGAGAAAAGGCCCAATGAGTTTTGCTTCTCCAGTAGATGTGATGATGCAAGCAAGTTTCGACCCTTTGCGCCCTGTCGTCCGTCCAAAAAGGCAAGCTCCATCACGTTGTTCCCATGGTATTCGGTGAAAAACGGCTCGCTGGTGAGAAATCCGACCACAAAGTCTCGATTGGAGCATGCAGCAGCTATTGTGCTCTGTCGGAACTCAAACGTGAAGGCAGTGCCACTGGCACTTGGCAAGCTGAGTGCCAGACCTCGAGCGAGTAATGGTGGAGGTGGGACGCCATCTTCCGGCTGGATGTGAGGCTGCATAGTAATGGTCTCGGTGACAGAAATCGTTGAGGATTTGCGCATTGCAATCCCATTGTTTAAACTGAATTCAGGCCAGCCATCTGAGGTGGGTGTCTCCTCCGACGTGTCTTCCTCTGGGCCATCCTCGTTCTCCGCAGCCGAGATCTCTGTCTGAATGGTTTTGTATGTGCTTGCAACAGCCTCGCGGGCTGCCTTTCGGAGGGTAGGAATCAGAATGTCCTCTTCTTGCTTGTCCACCGGTGCCCCAGGCGCCCATGCAGTCGCCATTCCCGCCCACCGGCCCACCTTCACGGGTCCATTTGTATAATTCCGCTTGATCATGTCGGCCAGGATGTTTCGTTGGTCCCAATTGGCACTGTCGCGACCCATAAAGTTGACGAGGGAGTTCAAGACTCGACTGCCCTCCCACAAAATGAACCCATGCTTCTTCGAAAGGTAGGTCAATTGGTCGATGGTGTGGTTTGACCAATTGTCGATGATGTCGGCTTGGACTTGCAAGATAGCGATATGCGGACCGATTTCCTCAGCGAACTGTACAAGACCCTCGGTGTCCGTGATGAGATGAGAAGCCAAAACACAGACCGGCTGGCCAGAGGGGAGGCCTTTCTTCGTTTCGGCCAATTTCTGGATGTACTCCAGGATCTCGTTGTGCGGGGAGCTGTCCATCACCGACATGATTGAATTGAATGGGGGAGAGAAATGAAAGAGCGAAGAATTGGGGGCGGACGGCTCTTAAACAAAAAGCCGGCGGCTTGGGGATCTCCACTCCAAGGAGCTAGCGCCATATCTGATCCCTGTCAACTTAAGATTGCCCACGATTCGCCTTATTTTCTCGCCTTGATGAAGGATGGAGGGCTGGAACACGGGGCGGAGGCGTGAGCATCATGTACGTCCATTCGCCCCTGGCCGGAAAAGGCAATTTGAGATTGAAAAATATCCGTGTTATCGCGGTACTCCGTACTCCGTACTTCAGGCTCTTCGGGCGGAGACGGTCACGTTGCCGATTTGGTTGACGCGGTCCCACAAGGTGCAAAATGGGAAGGTCGTTGTTGATAGCTGGAGCTGCAGTAGGCTCGCGCTAAATCGATAGTGTGCGAGCTAACTTTTCAGGCTGAGAAGCTCAATCTTGAGCTTCCAACCCGGAAAGAGCTAAGCAGGTTGAGCGTACTCCGTATCTACTTGTTGATGCCCACTGCGGGGGCCAGGCCCACTGCAACTCGCCGTGTATTAAGTACTTTATGCAGTAGTGCCCTGTTTATTGATCCGGATTCTCGAATAATCGGCCCTATTTGCAATTACGAAGAAGATCGCCTTGTCCCTGATGAAGCTACTGGAGCATAACTAGCTGTTGCATAGTAATAGTACTATGGTAGACCGAAGAGATGTGAATCACGACCGAGCGCATTGGACGGATTATACTACTAGCAACGTCATGGAGATCCTTGACTCAAAAATATTCTATGTAATTACATGTCAGAGAAAACTGGGCAAAGGCTCTGATTAGATAAGAATCACGTGCACCCATTTGCTTCGTAGGATTTACTCTTTTAGGGACTTTTTCTCTGTTTGTTCAATTTCTCGTTCATGGCCTGATCGATCTCTTCTCTGCCAATCAATCAGAGATCGTGTGTCAGCAAAAAACTGGAGTTCTGTCCGTTGTTGCCCATTTATTTTGCCGGGGCAGAAAAAGTGATTGTCACGCCACGTCTCCCCTGAATAATTTATTGCCCCATCAATACCGAAGCATCCGCCCGCTGCGAACTTTGACCATCGATCTTCCCCCCTCCTCACCGTTGTATATCCCACGATTTGCTTTCGAGTCGCCATATCTTCTTTGTCCTTTTTTTCGCGGTCAGAATCAAACCGACAAAATGCCTGGACGGGTTCTGCCAACGTTCACGCTCGCCGACGTCGAGTCGCATAACAGCGCCAAATCCTGCTTCATTACCATCGGTCGTAACATCTACGATGTCACGGACTTTGTGGAGGATCACCCTGGTGGCGGTGATCTAATTTTGGACTATGCGGGCAAGGATGTGACGGAGATTATGAAGGATGAAATTTCCCACGAGCACACCGAGGCCGCCTACGAGATTCTCATGGACTACCACATCGGTTTCCTCTCCGATGCATCTGGTAAATCGAAAGACTCGGGTGTCGACGCTATCGAAGGCGAAGAAATTGTCTACAAGACCACCGGAATGGCGCGGGAAGACGATCTGTCTGTCGATACAGACTACATTCAGGACTTCAAGACCCACAAGTTTTTGGATCTCAACAAGCCGCTGTTCCCTCAACTCTGGTACAGTACCTTCTCCAAGGAATTCTACCTGGAGCAGGTCCATCGGCCCCGGCACTACAAGGGAGGCGAGTCGGCACCTCTCTTCGGAAACTTCTTGGAGCCCCTCAGCAAGACCGCGTGGTATATTGTTCCTATAATATGGCTTCCTCTGATCGCATATGGAACCATGATCGGAGCCGGGGGTCTGAACAATCCCTCGGCCGCTGCCGCGTATTGGGTTGGTGGTCTTTGCCTCTGGTCCCTGGTCGAGTATATCATGCACCGCTTCCTCTTCCACGTCGACAAGTGGCTTCCCGATCACCGAGTTGTCCTGACGCTGCATTTCTTGCTCCACGGCATTCACCATTATCTCCCAATGGACAGATACCGACTTGTCATGCCGCCGACACTGTTTGTTATACTGGCAGCTCCCTTCTGGAAGCTGGCTCACGCTGTCTTCTTCTACAACTGGTATGCAGCTTTGCTGGTCTACTGTGGCGGTGTTTGCGGATACGTCTGCTATGACTTGACCCACTATTTCCTCCATCACCGCAAGTAAGTGTTCATCTCAATCCTGTTAATGAATTGAACATGACTGACGTTATCTAGCCTCCCGCTATACTATAAGGAGCTCAAGAAGTACCACCTGCAGCACCACTACGGTGACTTCGAGAATGGATTCGGTGTCACCAGCCGATTTTGGGACTGGGTCTTCGGCACTGAGCTGGAGACTCCCTCTCCCAAAGGTGCCAAGGCTCAGTAGAGCTTGTTTCTTCGCAGATGTCCGCATCGACCTCTTACCCTTTTAATTATGAATTCACGGAGTTTGTCACTGACCATGCGACCGCCAAGTGCTTGTCCATGCTCCCCTCGCACATCGGCAATTGAGGCGTTCGGACGGTTCTCTTCTGTTTCTGCATAGGCGATCTCTTGGAACTCCCTTGACTACAAGATGTTGATTCACTTTAGATTTATTTTGCCAACATCACTTATTAGTGTAAATGAGACCAATTAATTCTAATGGAAAACACACCCGATGTTTTTCGCCCATACAAAGTTTCTCCAATTTCTTTCAGCGTAAACTAGCAACAGAAATTGAATTGCCACGTGACATCAGTGGCGACGAAGGAGTCACCGCCTTGAGTTTTCTGCCCATTTTTCTGCCGCCATGTGACTGGCTACCGCCATTTCCCCTGCACCACCTCACATGAGCACCAAGTTTGGGTTTCTTCGGTCCCGATTCCGCATTCCAACCGAATACCTGATCGTGTGGAGCTCTCTCTGAAGCCGTGAGCTTTGAAAACTGAGCAGAAGGGTTTGTGTTTCGTCTATGCCGTATCCTTTAGGGCACTCTCTGACCGCGCCCTGCAGTGACTCCATTTCCTACCCCCAGCCATCGTTCCAATCACAATCAGCGACAAGCTACAACTCCGCAATGTCGGGACTCGATGTAGAAGCTCTGCTCGAGTCTACGGCGGCCGCTCCCACCGAAGTACCCATCAAAGCCGAAGAGCTTGACAATCGCGATCGAGCGGACCAGGATGGACGCCGTGACCGTGACCGTGACCGTTCCCGTGATAGAACCCGCCGCCGAGACCGCAGCCGAGACCGTCGCCGTGACCGCGATGCCGATGGCGATGAGGATATGAAGAGCCCTCGAAGCGAACATGGCAGTGCTAACGGAAGCCAGAGAAGCCGGAAGAGGAGCCGTAGCCGTGATAGTGAACGACGTCGCCGTCGTGACCCAAACAGCGCAGATCTCCGCTCCAGCGGCGACTTTTACCGTGGTGGAGGACGTGCTCGTACTCGTTCGCGCTCCCCAATTGATGATCGACACTATCGCCCCTCCCGGCGGGGCGGGCGTGATGATGACCGACGCCCTCGTCGTGATCGTGACGGCCGCCGCCGCAGCCCTCGTCGCCGCAGCCTCAGCAAGTCCCCTGAACTCAATGAAGATGAGCGGGATAAACGAACAGTTTTTGTGCAGCAGCTTGCCGCACGTCTGAGAACTAAAGAGCTGATGGCCTTTTTCGAGAAAGTCGGCCCCGTCAAGGAGGCTCAAATCGTCAAGGACCGTGTTAGTGGACGATCGAAAGGGTGAGTTCACAGTCCCTCGCTGCTACTCATTGGCCAGCCTAACCTTTGTATAGTGTCGGTTACGTCGAATTCAAGAGCGAAGAATCCGTGCCTGCTGCGATTCAACTTACTGGCCAGACGCTTGTAGGCATTCCCGTCATCGTCCAGCTTACAGAAGCCGAAAAAAACCGCCAAGCACGCAACCCGGAGGCCAGCTCGAGCTCTGGGCACTCCGCGCCCTTTCACAGACTCTATGTGGGTAATGTTCATTTCAGCATCACTGAAACCGACCTCCAGAATGTCTTCGAACCATTCGGCGAGCTCGAGTTCGTTCAGCTGCAAAAAGATGAGACTGGTCGGAGCAAAGGATATGCATTCGTGCAGTAAGTCGATGTGTATTCAATAATGAGTTGACTTCGCTAACCGTTTGACTTAGGTTCCGTGACCCAACCCAGGCTCGTGATGCTCTGGAAAAAATGAACGGGTTTGATCTTGCTGGTCGGGCTATCCGAGTGGGCCTTGGCAACGATAAGTTTACCCCTGATTCGAGCGCGACTCGTCCGCAGGGCTCTTCTGCAAACCAACCCAGTTTGCAGGGCTCTTCCTTTTCCGGCCACGGAGGGCGAGGCCTTCAAGCTGGCGGCTCGAACAACTTCGACCGTGCCGGTGGTGGTGGCGGCGGCAGAGAAACCGAAAAGTCCACCGGTGCCAGTGCTCTCGATGACACCGATGTTTCTGGGGTGAACTTCAACAACTACAGTAGAGACGCGTTGATGAGGAAACTCGCACGTACAGATGAACCCGAGCCTTCAATTCCCGAACGACAGAAAATGCTGCGGCCCAAGACCGAAGTCAAGCCGCTGCCTGTCAGTGTGAACCAGGCGAGCCGTTGTGTGATGCTTCGCAACATGTTCGACCCCGCAGAGTAAGTTGATAGCTCGTATGATTTCAAAGCTCATGTTCTAATGCTAACAAACCATCACAGGGAAGAAGGCGAGGCCTGGATCAAGGAGTTGGAGGACGATGTCCGCCAAGAGTGCGAAGAAAAGTACGGCCATGTTGTTCACATCTCACTAGATCCCAACTCCCAAGGCGACATCTATCTGAAGTTTGACCGTGTCCAAGGCGGCGAGAATGCCATCAAGGGCCTGAATGGCCGATTCTTCGGCGGCAGGCAGATCACCGCTCAACCCGTTGTGGACGCCGTCTACAGCAGTCTGTTTTCACGCACCAGAGCCATATAATCTACCGACCGCTCAATTCTGTGGGTCTTATGGGCCCTTTATCTAACATGGCACGTTCAATTTCAAGCAGATTCCCCGTCTTGTTTTCTCGGCTCTTGATGATTCTGCTCTTGGTAGGTGCCAACCTTCGCGTCGTTCGTCTGCCACTGCACGGAGCGTGGTCAAATGATATCGTCTTTAGGAGCTTGTGTCGAATTCCATTTCCAGCAGCCCTGCTGCGCGTTTTTTAACCTTGAATTTGCTTTCATTTAGATATCGTTCGGCCATTCCCGATCTAACGTGCTCTTGCACTTCATGAGACAAATTCACTTTCATCATGAGGATCACTCCATTTACAGTAGTCAGTAGTCAGTGGCATCATACATTGTAATACTTGTCAAACATTGTCCATAGAAAGGACAATAAGTAGACATCTACTTGAGTGGGTATAAAAATGCAAACTCCGCGGAATGCAATCTGCCGGATACCGTCTTATCCGCCAACGCTCGGGCCGGAGGTGTCTCCCCACCCAACTTGGCTTTGCATTCTCCCTATACCACTACCCTTGTCTCTCCATATCAATGGGCCATTCATGATCGTCACTTCAGCGAGGCGAGTAACAGGCCGGGTCTGGACCTCGACCGGTTACAGTACGTGAACGCTATATCTCCCTCAATGAAGAGTTTTGAGTGGCTTGACGGCTAACCATGTTTGCCCTTGAGCAGGTCTCATCCGCCCTCTAAGGTCACGACTGTACAGCTCCGAAGCTCTACCTCAAGATGAACAACCAATCGTGAAGAAGCGGCCGCAGTTTCGCGACTACTTCGTTACCCATCTGCCGTCGTCTTCTCTACATCCGGATCCTCGGGGACCGACCTCGCCCATTCATAAGCTCCCGCGCTCTGCCTCCGTACCTCATATGGATGACAAGTCTCCATCGACGGCTCCATTGCAGGCATTAGTAGACCGGGACACGACCGTAGTCCGAATCCCGCTGCGCAATGCCAAACACCACTTCGGAGCCGTTACGGCTCGTGGCACTCGGCCTACGAATGAAGATACATACCAGGCCGGCGTGATCGATATCCCGGCGTTCGCCAAACGACCCCCTACATCACTTACAATCAAACGGAACTCCTCACCGCGCGAGTCACGGGCTGCGGACACTGCCAGCGGGGACCCGCAAGTCTTCTACTTCGGCATCTTTGACGGGCATGGCGGCTCTGAGTGCAGCACATTTTTAAAGGAGAGACTACACGAATATATACAGGATACCGCCGCGATCTTTGAGGTTGGGTCTAGTCTCCGCACGAGCCAGCAGATGAGCGGAGGCGAGCTGGCTGCTAGTAATGGCTTGTTACCGGTGATGCAAAAGGGCAACCGGCGCCGGATTGGAGATTTGGAGAAAAATCTCGTACAGAACTGGAGAGAGCTAGTCGGTGGATATTTCAGGAGGTTCAAGCCTCCTCACTTCTCTTACTATGGTTCTGACGCCGCGGACACCCCTCCAACGAGCCTTGTCTCGATTGAGGAAATCATGGAATACGCTTTCCTGCGAGCCGACCTGGACTTTGTCAAGGCGCAAGCGGCCAAGCGAGATGATGACCTGGTCCTAGCCGAGAGACCTCTAAATGATGACGACATTCTTCACAGTCCCAGCTTAACCCGGGCTCCGAAGATCGGCGGTCGATCTCGATTTAAGGGAGGGAGCACTGGAAGTATCGCCATGATCTCGACCCCCAGCTCGACTCCTTTCTGGCATCCTGCTGGCCCCTCAAGCCTGCTTATCTCGCACGTCGGTGACACCAGGGTATTACTGTGCTCTACGGAAAACGGCGAAGCCATTCCTGTCACTTCTAACCACCATCCGTCCTCGCCAATCGAGGCTGGCCGACTCCGCCGGTACGCCACGACTTTTGTCACCGACTCCTTCGGCGAAGAGCGAATGAGTGGACTCGCCAATACCCGTTCTTTCGGAGACGTCCAGTCCAAGCGGACTGGTGTTTCTGCGGAGCCAGAGCTTCGACGCATCGAAATGGGCGCCGCTGAGTATTCATTCCTAGTCATGATGTCCGACGGTATCAGCGGCACTCTCCTCGACCAGGAAATCGTCGACATTGTCAAAGAAGCCCGGACGCCCGAGCAAGGCGCTCGCGATGTGGTCAGCTTCGCTACGGAGGTTACCAAGGAGGGGGATAATGCCACCTGCCTAGTTATTCGCCTTGGTGGATGGGAGCGCCGACAAGAGGGAGGTGTTGGCAGTCTGGGAACTAAGGAGTCCCGCGAGTGGCGGCGACTGGATGCCACCGATCCGCGCAGGTCACGGACGTGATATGTCTCCAATTTTGTAGAAATGCCGTATGTACATAGTTTCAGTTGCACATAATTCCGCCGTTATTTGGCTTGAAGGTTTTCCTTTTGCCGGTGAATTTAACATATCATTATTTCCAAGCTTACCTGCCACAACAAGAACTAGAATTTGGGAGATTGATGGATATGGTAGGTATAGTATTGAACAATGAGTGTTAGAGGCCAATGGACTATAACTATGCACTATCACTATGCAGAAAATCCAAGAAAAGTCCGATGTGGGGAAAGCTTCCAAGGTTCCGAGCGACCCGTTCAAAACATTCCATTCCATCCCATCCCTAGCTTCTTGCTTGCTCTTGCCTGTACAGTTTAGGTACTTCCTTTGCATAATCTAGGTACTTTTCAACCTTGCAATATACGGATTCTACTCGTCCAACTGTAATGTAAGTAAACGAGCTTATCATCCCTTATCATGCACTCGAATTTTCCCTGAAAGTCCGAATCTCCGAGTCCCCCTATCCTTATTCATTATTCCTTATTTTTTATTCCTTTTCCCGATCAGCTCCGCTTACGTTGGATCGCTTTTCTCCCCTTATCCTTCTTATCTGACTGACCGTCTTCCGCCTTCTTTGCAACCCAACCGTCAATACTTGCTGATCTTCCCGCCCGCAGACGCGTTCCGGCCACGATACACTACACTCTCAGCTTCACCCCACCTGTATCTACGGGTCCCTCCGTCTCTTCATCTTTCTTCGAATACACCATCTTCAACATTCATAATGAGTGCCCGGACACGACGACAAAAGGCAGCTCTTGCTAGCCAGGGCGAGGAGAGCGAAGAGTCACTCAGCAACAATGGAAGCGTGTCCACACCTTCGAAGAAGCGCACACCATCCAAGAAGAGGTCAAGATCGTCTTTGCGGGATGAGCCCAATGAGAACATCTTCCTTTTCGCCCCGAACCTCATCGGTAAGCCGTATTCCCATCTATATCCTTGATCTCGACCTCGGCCTCGGGTTGCTAACTAGAACCTAGGATATTTCCGAGTGGTTCTTGCCGTCGCGTCCCTCTACTACATGCCCCTCCACCCTCGCACCTGTTCCATTCTCTACAGCGTGTCTTGTCTGCTGGACGCGTTGGATGGCTATGCTGCCCGGTACTACAATCAGTCGACCACATTCGGTGCCGTGTTGGATATGGTCACGGATCGCTGCACCACTTCCTGCTTGCTCGTCTTCCTGAGCTCCGCCTGGCCTCGCTGGGCGATTGTCTTCCAGGGTCTGATTTCCCTGGACCTCGCCAGTCACTATATGCACATGTACGCTACTCTGAGTGTCGGTGGATCCAACCAGAGCCACAAGAAGATCGACCCCAAAGCCAATTGGGCCCTCTACAAATACTACAACAGCAAGGTATGTTGATCAGGTTTTTAATACTGTCTAATTTCCGCTGACCTTGTCATTCAGGTCGTCCTGTTCATCTGCTGTGCGCTTAACGAGGCGTTCTTCATCGGCATCTATCTTCTGTCTTTTTCCTCGCCGATCCTGTCGCCCTCTCTTCTGCAGCCTCTCCCCGATGCGCAGCCCTTATCCGCGCAGCCTGGTAACCCCGCCAATCCTGCTCCCAGTAGCCTCTTCGCCAGCCCCTGGAGTGCGGGCGCTCTCGAGATGGCGCGCGCAAACAAGATCGACAGCCAGATCCCGTGGATCATTACCATCGTCTCGGCCCCAATCATGCTGTTCAAACAGTATGTCAACGTCATTCAGCTGGTTCATGCTAGCCAATTGCTCGCAGAGAGTGACAAGCAGACCCGGCGTGCTAGCCGCAAGTAATCTGCAAGGTAATTCAATTGCAGCCTCTTACGAGCTAGCGCATTGCTAGCCGAGATATTTCCTTCGTCTTTGTCCCTGTCCGTTGATCATGCATATCATTGGAGCTTCGGTTTGTGATTTAAGGAGCCCTAGACAGACGTCATTAGCTGTTGCTATTGCCATCTCTGTGGAAGGTTGGTTGGCGGGTTTGAAAATCCCATTTGTCATCGTCTTGGGCATCTTGGGCATGGATAGGAAGGCCATCGGGAGTTCTCTGAAATTCTGGGTCTATGTACAGAACACACGGGGTTGTGTTTCTTTTTCTATTTTCTCTTCTGGTCATTCCTGTTTCTTCAACACTGTCTTTTCCCCATCATCCTTTGTCTGGTCTGATATTCTTAATCCTTTTATACATCATTTAATACATGCCCTATGTTTGGACGCTATGCAAAGAGTGCGGATCCCCGAGGACGACACCAAGTAGAAAATCACCTCTTTTGGTAAGTAAGCTCTAGCCGTAAAACAGGCGATCCTAATGAGAAGAGGCGTATGAAAGTATGAGATGACGACCAAATACATGAAAAGTCCGAGGTCGTTGCTGTTGGGCCGATCTCGGAGCGGCGGGGTCGACTTCATCCCGCATCTCACCTTTAGAACCAATTTACCAATTCACCTTCAATTGACTTCCCTTCTGTCTATACTCTCGGAATGCCTTCCTTCAATGTCGTTGTCTTCGGTGGTGACCACTGTGGTCCCGAGGTATGTGTTTCTCCAATGCCTCCCCCGTGAACCCCTCCTGCGCGAGACAATTCGACATGACTAACACTCTCACGAAACAATAGGTTACTGCTGAGGCTATCAAGGTGAGCCATTGACGCACAATAGTCGGTCTACAGTATATCAAACCTGACGTCCATCGCCTTTAGGTCCTCCGCACCATCGAGAAGAACCGTGATGTCACTTTCAACCTGCAAGACCACCTGCTCGGCGGCGTGAGTTGAATCCCTCCGCAGAATTGCACCGTTACAGACACTGACCGAGTATAGGCATCAATTGACGCGACTGGCTCCCCTTTGACCGACGAGGCCCTGAACGCAGCTAAGAACGCCGACGCCGTTCTTCTAGGTGCCATTGGTGGCCCGGTACGTTCGATCCCGTCCAGACTCTCCCAATCACCCATAACTTATTATTTTCCGTGACATACAGAAATGGGGCACTGGCGCCGTTCGCCCGGAGCAGGGTATCCTGAAGCTGCGCAAGGAGATGGGCACATTCGGCAACCTGCGACCATGCAACTTCGCCGCACCCTCACTGGTGAAGAGCTCCCCGCTAAAGGAGGAAGTCTGCCGCGGTGTGGACTTCAACATCATCCGCGAGCTGACTGGCGGTATCTACTTCGGCGAGCGCAAGGAGGACGACGGCTCCGGCTACGCCATGGACACGGAGCCCTACTCTCGTGCCGAGATCGAGCGCATTACCCGTCTCGCCGCCCACCTTGCTCTGCAGCACAACCCCCCTCTCCCCGTGTGGAGTCTGGACAAGGCCAACGTCCTCGCTACCAGCCGTCTGTGGCGGAAGGTTGTCTCGGAGATCATGGCCAAGGAGTTCCCTCAGGTTCAGATCGGTCATCAACTTATTGATTCTGCTGCCATGCTTATGATTAAGGATCCTCGCAAGTTGAACGGTATCATCGTTACCAGTAACCTGTTTGGTGATATTATCAGCGACGAGGCTAGTGTTATTCCTGGCTCTCTGGGTCTGTTGCCTAGTGCCAGTCTGAGCGGCGTGCCTGATGGCAAGAGCCGTGTTAACGGTATCTATGAGCCTATCCACGGTATGTATTATGCGGTTTCCCGATATCGGTGGATCTTGCTGATCAATTATACAGGCTCTGCCCCCGACATCGCTGGCAAGGGTATTGTCAACCCCGTCGCTGCCATTCTGTCCATTGCCATGATGATGCAGTACTCCTTCGGCATGTTCGACGAGGCCCGTATCATTGAGAAGGCTGTTAGCAATGTCATTGAGGCTGGTGTGCGCACTGGTGATATTGGCGGCAAGGCTACCACCGTCGAGGTCGGTGATGCTATCGCTGCCGAGTTGGAGAAGCTGCTTAAATAGATTTAGAACGGCCTCATGTGTTGTCGGTGGTACTATATGAGTTATGAGTGTAGAAAAAGTAAATGCAAATTTGAATACCCTTTCGGAATATTAAAGGTTCCAGTTACTTAATTGCATCGTTTTGTATGTAAATAAGCTATGTATCCCGAGTCTGATGCTAAAAGTCACCACTACCTATTCACTGTTGTCCATAATGAAAAGAACTGGGTATCTTAAACTCCGTAAAACAGACAACCCCATCAACAATAGTTGAAGATGCCCACGATCGACGCCAATAAACATGCTGTTCATATCATGCTGCTCATCGAATAACCGGCTCGCCCATCCAATCCGGCTCATCCAGTCCAGAAGACTCAATAAGCCTATTCGTATCGATATCCTCACTATCCTGACAACCACCGCCGAGTGCATCAAGCACGTTTCCACGCGAATGTCGAACACTATGACGACGAAGACGACCATCCGCAGAAGCAGACGGTGCAGCCGCCATCCTCCTCCGACTATCGTCACACGCGAAAACCTGGAACCCTCGCACATGAGTATCCTTTCCATTCTGGTGATTCTCCATAATGCGCATCTGAATCACCATAGCCTTGAGTACATTCCCATTGTACGGATCGCGTTCGTCAAAATCACCATTCTGGTTCTCATCCTCCTCATCGGTATCCCCAGCTTCATTAGTCTTCGATTTGCGTTTGCGTCGTCCGACATCATCCCGTACCCATCCTCCGTTGCGCCCTCCAACTCCTTCCAAAGGAACATCGACCCAGCCGCAAGGGCCATCTCCCTCCCAGGTCCCGAACTCCACGAGATCATTACCGCCCATACCAGCTAGGAAGACCATCTTTGTAGGCGTGTAGCTTTCATCTAGCTCGAAGTCGAGGTATACGCGTATCCGCACGACAGCGACCAATTTGAAGAAATGCAGGGTTAACGTGTGAGGCTGCGGTCCATCTGATTGCCAGTACTGTGAAGGGGAAGGATGTCGAAGTGCAGCGACGCCGCAGCCAGGTTTGGATGAGGAGACTGTCCAGGATGCGAGGGAGGAGATCTCACGTAGATTGGGCGGTAGGGGAGAAGGCGATTTGTCTATGTAGGTGTTAGTAACTAGTCATGAAGCAATGCGCTGGAGACAAACCGCGATCGTGCATTTCCTCGTCAGGGTCGTCTTCGAGGTGGTCCTCGGCTACCTCCTCGAGATCATCGTCTACTACCCCCGAATCCTCCAGTCTGTCGTCAGGGTCGTCTTCATCGACTAGATCCTCAAGCTCTTCGTCTGGTTCCATGTCCGCATACGCATCGAAGTTGTCGGACTCGTCCTCTTCATCCACCGGAGGATGTTGTTGGAGTCTGGGTCGGCCAAAGATAGAAAAAAGATTGGACTGTGCTGCAGGATGTGCGAAAGTAGGGCCCGGTTCGGGTGTTATGTCTTGAGGTCCGGAGGGCGCGCGTCGGTGGTGTGGATTGGGGGGAGTTTGTCGCGATGGAGGAGTCTGGAATTGTGCGCGAAGGCTGCTTGGGCCACTGGCGCCATCGGTTGGGAAGTCATGTAGATTTGGTTGTCGACGTAGGTGAGGCATGATCGGACTGAGCCTCGAGTGATGCGCGGTCGAATTCGGTGAACATTGGAAGTAGGATGTTTACTGGAGGGGAGCTCGGTTGCCAATTTCGGTTAGCGCGGTATCGAGCTATCTACATCATGGACTTTTGCTTCCTTTTTTATTTGCCAGTTTATTTACGTATCTACAGCATGAGTTTATATATACACAATATCGACGGCGATGGAATTTGATGAATCAGGTTGCACATAGACCTTCGCTGGTTTCTATGCCCGATTGTTGGTTCTTCCAACTTGAGGAATACTTTTCATGTCGACGGCATAGGGGTGATATTATGGAATAGGTACGACGCGTCTACAAGAATTCGAATAGGTGACAGCCCTGGAGGTCCCAGGGTACCTAGTCATATTCGCTGTGGAAAGTATAGTCCCCGAATGACAAGTAAATGGGCATAAGAATACAAAGTAATAATATACGAAAAGTGAGCATGAAGCCATGAAGCACCGAGGCAGTTTCCAGTAACGCCAAGTCCGAGGAAGAGAGTCATAAGTCACAAAAGGCAAAGAAGCCCCTGGTTAAACATACAAAGGGAGCGAGTGGTCCTATGATTGAGCCCATTCTAAAACTTCCAGAGCGCAGATGACAAGGAAGAGTGTGGATGGAAGGATCCTAAGAAGATATTAGCCTGTCTGCAAGCATAAGTACACCAGGGACAGGGAATGCAAACATACCAGACCACGTAACTCTGGAAGAGAAGTTTGGACATAGCTCCGACATAGACGTTGTTAATCTGACAGATTTGTGCCAGTTGGAGTGCCGAAGGTGCACCGGTAAGAAGGAAGCAGACGATGATAAAGATAGGGTCATCGAGAATGCTGATGGGCACAAACTTGGCCAGCAAAGCAAGAAGTGGTGCCATGATGAGTGTCGGGAGGAGCATACGCGCGACCAGCGAAGCAATAATCAGCTTCCGCTCTGTGCGTGGGTCCTCCATATCCGCCAATGCCTCTTTAGGGAGGGTATTGCGAGCGAGGTTCGCACCCAGCACGACTAGAATCAAAGGGACGGCAACCTGGGCGTTCTGCTCGACCGCGCGGGTCACTGAGTTGCGCACGAAGGTGCCCTCATCAAAGAGGAGGTCCTGCAGGGACGGAACAGAAGCCACGATGATGGCAGCGAGCATGGCCCACAGTGGCGGATTCATAAAGGCCCATGCACCACGCATGAAACGGCCGATTCCGCGTGAGAACGCCGAGACACTCTTTTGGACTTTTGGCGGGAGACGCCCGTACAGAGCATCCGATTTCTTCTCGCAAAAGTCGTGGATACGATCCAGGCGATGTCGGACCGATGCCTTCCAGCGTTGCATGCGAGTGCGCTCTGCAGCGTGTGTTTCCCGTGCAGTAGCCTCCACGTCCGGGAATGAGAGCATGTCGCCCCGAGAGTTCTGGCGTGGGAGGAAGGGTCCCCTAGGCGGGGGTCCAATAGTTGACGGTGGATCATCCAAATCATGCCTTGCCTCTACTGTTTCATCACGGGAACTAACAGAAGACACTTTTGAGTAGGAGTATGCGCATGTGGAGACTGGGGTCTGGTCTCCAGACTGGAATTCGCCATGTGCGTAAGTGTTTGCAGGGCGAGTTATATGCTCCGAGCTACGCGTGCGCAGCAATGGTTCATCCGGGTCCGTCTGCTCTGGGTTGTCGGTGTAACGCGCCTGACCCTGCTCAATACGGGAGTGATCCGAGTCTTCACTCTCGGCGCTCTCGAGACATCGGTCCTTGGGTGCCAACAAGATATGGTAACCCCAGCTCCAACGAACCAACTGGCCTAACTGCTGGAAGATAAGCAGGTATAAGATGCCGCGGGCGGCCACTTCATCGTCGTTGTCATTGGGAATGCGGTCCCAGTGGAGGCCCTGGAGGGTTTGGGACAGAGACATGACGAGGGAGATCGGGAGCGAATTGGAGTTACCAAAGACCTGTCCGTGGGGATCAATATAGATAATTACACGAGGCATTGAGGTTCTGACATACCGCCATCGCCGCCACAAAGTTGGCCTGGCGTTTCCTGAAGCGACAGCATCGTGATATGGCGAAGGCGCACAAGTATGAGACGGCCGTCTGGACGACAAATATCACAGGGATGATAGCCAAATCAGAGAGGGTCTCTGCGGTCAACTGGGAGCCAAGTTTGATAAAGACTGTTCTGTTATCAGCGCGACGATAAGGCAGATCAGTGAGGAAGAGAGTCCATACTCAAACAAGGGGTGAACAGCGTGACGTTAAGGTTGGCAACGAGCTTCTGAGCTTCGGCATCGAACATACCCTGTCGGGCAGCAAAGTAACCGGGCAAGCTAACGCAGACCACCTCCAACACGGCTTCGAAGACGAGCAGCACGAGATGCGCGAAGGAAGGGTGGTTCGAGTGCCCGTTGACGCTTGCCGCAATCAGGCTACCCACGGGATCTTGGAAAACATTGTTCTGCAGAGACCGGGGCAGAGTAAGGATGGCCATGAAGATGGAGTCGATGAAGGGGCGAAATCCTCAGGGAAAGAGAGGGGGCGAGAGTTGACAAGGAAAGATAGCATTCCCTCAATCTAAGAAATCTTGGCTTTCCAAGGTTTATGCCCTGATTTCCTCTTTTAATAAATAGTGCATTGATATGTAGCCTGGAACAATGGCGTAAAGTACTGAATACTACAGGAAACACCGCTACTGAATGGTGAGACGGTGAAATACTTCTTTGCCGAATTACTAGTCAAGATAGTGACGCAATACTGGCGATTTCCAAGTTTATCAACGAATCAACTCGAACTGTCATGATTCTTTTTTATATCTCTAGATATCTAGATGAGTAAGTTCGGAAAAATTAAATATGATTTGAAGCAAATGGTATATTACAGACATTCTATCTACAGCACAGAAATAAAAACGAGGAAGCCTGATATGCTGCCGGCCCCGTGTAACCTCCCCAACCTCCCCAAGGTCACTCCACGATTGACACATCTCCGACACATCTCTATGCCCCTGCGACAAAGCCAAGCTTCTCACCCATTTTGATCCGCTGTCCCTTTTCAACACACCAAGTCCATCCGTCCGGTCTTTCATCCTCTGGCCAGCCGGCATCGAAGGACCTGCGAGAGCCGAGCGGCGCTTCAAACACAAGCACGATGGTACTGCCTAGCTGGAATCCACCCATCTCCTCGCCACGTTGCAATGGGTGTCCTCCCAGTGTGCGACTGGCGTGGCGGTAGGTAGCCTCAGCAAACCCGGGGTACTGCTCCCCTCGCTCAGCCGCCAAAGCTGCGGCCAAATCAGCGGCCGTATCAGTTAGCAGGCTGTTGGTGCGAAGCTCCGAATCAAAGTTGATTTTGATCGAGCCCACGTTGGTGGCACCAACCGGTGTGTAACTGAAAAAGCCCCAGCGCCAGCGGCCAAGAAGCGCGACGCGCTCGTTGAGGGTAAATAGTCCGGGAAGATGGCGCTGCAGATAGGGAGATACAGAGTACAGTTCACCGGCAAAGTGACGGCGACTCTCAACCACCCATGGGGCAGGCGAGTGGAATCGGTGGTAATCACCAGGTGCCAGGTAGACCACAACGTAGAAAAGTGCGTGGTTGGCAGTTGCTCGAGGCGCATACCATGGAGTTCCCTGAGCTCCCTCTCCAAGGGCCAGCTCCTCCTGGACCTGCACTTCAGAGGTGGCATTGGAAGCGGTGGATGCATCGATCGAAACTCGCCTCTTGGCGGAGGTCTCACCTGACAGTAGCGAGGGAAGGGTGTAGGAGATGCCATTCACGCGCGCAAACTCTTCATCTGCTTTCATCCTCTCCGCATCCTGTTCGGCTTCATCCATATCCCCGTCGGTGAGTCGTTTGCTGGGGTCGGCATGAGAAGGAGTGGCAGAGCCCAAAAGAGCCTCCAGACTGTATGTCATGCCTTTGACCTGTTCCACCTCGCCCCGCTCAATTGTCCCAAACTGTAAAACACGGCCATCCGAGGGTGAGAGGAGAGCGTGTGTGTCGGGGTCGAGTGGCCGGGCGCCGGGTTTCAACTTGCGATAGAAAAACGCTGCCAGGTTCGGGTAAGTATGCAGGTCAGGCTCCGCGACCTCACTCAGGTTGACACCGAAGAACCACGAGTAAAGTTTAAATCCGGGCACACGGAGGTAGTATGGAAGTTCGATCTCGTTGAAGCGACCCCATAGCCGGGACATGGCCTTCAGGGGCAGGGTGGACATGAACTGAACCTGCCAGGAGCCGGTCGGCACGATCCGGGGGCGACGCGGCGGTCGCACTCCGTTTTCCCACTCTTCTCCGGCATTTTCCTGAGTAACGCGGTTGCGCTCAGCACGTTGTGACTTGTAGAAGTGAAGCAGGCCTAGTAGGCCGATGCCGAGTCCGACAGGGATCGGGTACCATTCCACCTTGGTGTTCCGCAGGGCAAACCGCAGCCGTGACCCAAAACCTCCCTTGCTATTATTCTCATTGTTGTTATCTTTGTGATATTGTCTCCAGGATTTCGAAAAATGGCGCACGCCGGCCTTGTGGCGGGCAGTGGCCCGAAATGACAGTACCTCCATCGACGCAGTGCCCCTCATCACAGGAGCAGCGGGATGACAATGGAGGTGAGCACAGTGGCTTAAGAGGCGCTTGGCCATAGTGCAGCTTAATCCATGGATGCTTCAAGGCCGAGTCCTCGTCCCTCGAAGCTGTTGTGGAGAACGTTTTCCGCGCGTTAAATCGGATATGCGTTTGGACCGATTGACCGCCCGGCAGAATCATACGTGGACTTTCCCATGCAAATACTCATTGCTTCTGCTTCTCTTTCTCTTTTATATTCTCTTACTACAGTGGTCTGCTGGGTTTCACATCCAGCGACAATGATATGCTTTTGAAAGTTTGTTCTTCGATCTTGACGTTGCCAAAAGTTGTTCATCAGACAGCTCATCGCACCTTATCGACCCCAGTCTTGGCTTCGTGCCAGATCTCCCCGAGACACCAACTCACCACTGGGTGTCGACTGGTGTCTCCAAGGGTTACACCTACATTGCATGCCGTTGGCATCTCCATAGTCTGCCTACACTGCCATTCCCCTCAGTACACCTCTGTGACCTGATCTTCAACCGCGACTCCTCAGTTGTGCACTCTGCTCATCATCTCACTCTGGCTCTGGCCTTCTAAGCCCATTATCTGCAAGGATGCAGGCAACTGTGCCCGCTGCCCCAGGCAATGTGCCTGAGAGCCCCAAAGCGATCACACTCCACATACTATGCCCTTTCCTTCCTCCGCCTAGCCGCTTCACTTTCAATAATGTTCCCCTCTCTACAACTATTGCACAGCTGCGAGTCCAGCTTGCACACACCATTTTAGGCCAGACTGTGCCTACCACTTCACGATTGATCTTCCTAGGAAGACCTCTTACAATGGATAGCGCTACTTTGGAAGAGGTCTTAGCACCTGTGAATGTGAGAGACGACCTAATAACCCCGCTCTTTGTATATAAGTTGACCCTGAACCAGGCATCTGCATATACGTTTCACTTTGTGCCACAACCTCCTGTGCCGACGCAGACATCCTGGCAAGCATCATCGACTGGCAATCGCTCGGCCCTTGGAGAACAGAATCGACTTTTCTCCATTATAGGTGAACAGAATCCAACGTCTTCAAACACTGGAGAACAGAGTTCCTCGGCCATTGAAGCACGAACAATGCAGGGAGCTCAGCACAGGGACGCAGCTCCACATCACCTACCCAATTCCGGCCATGACACTATCCCGCGGCGGATCGAGACGCCCCGGGGTTCGGTGTCGACAATGACGCGCCTTAGACGCGGTCCTTCAACCCTTGAAGATGTTGCTCGTGATCTGACAGAAGTCGCGGGCGACCAGGGAATGGAGTTTCGCCTAGAGATGCTACGAGCACGCTGGGGTCAACCCCGCTCTAACGGGTCAGGGGTCGCCCAACCACCGAACACTGCTGCTACTGAACGGCGGGAAGATCAAGCTCATCCTCCGGGCTATAATGATCATCTCACCTCTCTTACTCGCACCCGAATGATCGTGGGCGGCCGGACCCAATCGCCGAATACAACTTACCCTATCTACCAGACTTTCAATGCAAATGGCTCCAGTGCTGTTGTATTGCCATCAGCTCGTTTACACAGACCAGTAAGCTTGGGGGGAGCGTCTTCCAGCAGGCCAAACATCAATGTTTCATTCGGTGCCAACGCAAACCCTGCTGATCCTGCAATGGCCGAAAACCTTGTCCGCCAGGCCGTTATCAACAATCAGCGTCGACAAGACCCACAGGCCAACGCGCCAGGTATAGGACATCACCTGAGCCGCCTTTGGCTCTTTATTCGCCTTTATCTCTTCTGCTACATGATTAGCGCACCTGGCAGCTGGACACGCATCCTTTTTGTTTTCGGGGCTTTACTTATCTCTCTCTTGTCCGACACCGATATCCCTCAGATGCTGCATGGACTCATTGTCCAGCCTGTACAGCGTCATCTAGAAAGACTCGCCCATATGGGTGGGCCTGGCCAGCCAACTGCCCGGGATGATGGTGCTCGGAACGGCTTCTTAGGGGAGATTTTGGACTACTTCCGTCGCACAGAGCGATCCATCGTGCTACTTCTTGCCAGTCTTGTTCCAGGGGTTGGTGAACGCCAAGTTGAAGCACGTAATGCAGCTGAAGCCGAAGCGGAGCGAGTGCGTCGGGAAGCAAGTGAGCGCGAGCAAGAGCAAGATCAGAATCAAGAGCAGCAGCAGCAGCAGCAGCAGCAGGTACATATCGAAACTACATCGGACACTGAAAACGCTGAACAAACGCAGCAGGCTGCTGCACCTATGCCTGCATCTGTACCTGCTGACTCGTGAGGCCTTAGGAGAATCCAAGATAGTGCTTAGTACTGAGAAGATTCGATACCCTTTTGCATACTCAGTAACTTTCTGAATTTATTTCTATTCTATGATATCTTCGCATTATTATTTCTCTGCATCTAGATCTCTAGTCATTGCTATGCCTTGTTTATAATAATAGTGATAGTTGGCGTCTTTGTTATTGCCTGGATTTTGATTTGTACATACTCTTTCTATTAGCATCCCTGTTTCTACGGTCTAAGGTAGCGCTATCCCAAAACCGGTAATACTCTGCTTTGGCGTCTAATTTTCCAATTTTTGATAGGAAAAGTGACAAATTCAGAAATGCATAATAACCACGAGACACCAACATCAGAAGAGACTGATTATGTCAGGGTAAGGTTATCATGAAGAAGACTATTGTCTAGCTTTCTCATACTTCGTCTTGTATGTAAAGTCAAAGATATCTATTTTTAATCTTGATTATCTATTCCAGGTCCCACTTTTTATATCGCTAGTGAGACCCTCACTTTCCTGAGATCATATCCGCCCCTAAATCCAAATGCAAGCAGAGGATGGGGGACGAGGTTTCAATGCTTAGAAATGCGATATTGGATGCCTAGGTGGATTGTGTTGACTCAATACCTGATTCATGAGATCCAGGCTGATGGTCGGACCGGAATGCCACATGGAGTCGTGAGTACTAACCCTTAGGAAGCATCTACTCTATCCAACTCACAACTTAGTCCCAGATCTATTAGCATGCTCTAGAGGCTCACTCGGAGGCTCAGACGCCGGCGCCATAGGCCCTGTATCAAACCCTTCCTCGCCATTGAAATGCCTATGACAAGGACAAGATATTAGCAACCACGTCAACGGGAGACAAGCCAGCCTGAGAGAGCAAACTTACCATCCACGCTCAGCACCACTGCTCAAAAAGCTACAATCCCCATTCGATACACAGTCCCATCCACCTCCAACACCACGTCCTCCCTTCCAATCAGGAACAGACTCGGCCCGAACAAGTTTCGTCCCTTCAGCCAAGATAGACTGTGCACTACCCTGTGACCTAGTCTCGCCAGTACCCCGTCGCCGGAATGTACTCAGTCCAGCCGTAAACACATAAAAGTCCTCAACGGAACTATCCTCTGGCATGAGACCCGTTAATGCTCGGCCCATGGCAATAAGCGGTGCTGCGTGGGAGCAAATAAGAATTGATTTTCTTGAACGTTGCTCGGATGGAAGATCGGCTTCTAGCGCACTTATCTCGGCATCCACGTCGGCGATGACGCCTTCTAATGCTGTGGCGAGACGGTTGTGTAGTTGTGCTATCGTCTCGCCGCGCGAGGAAGGGACGAGTAGCGGAGTGTATCGTGTTTCTGGGGAGTCGGGGATCACGGTTGGGAAGTGATTACGCATGATTGATGGGGTTGGGTGAGAGGGGTGGTCGAAGAAGGTTGTTGGACCGAACCATTCCCTGTTGTTGTCTTTTAGCGCTGGTGTAGACTAGTTGAGGGTATAGGCGTGATATATGCGGTCACGTACCCGAATCCATTTTCCAATCGCACATCTAGGTCTGCGGTTGCATCGATCGAGCCACGGCCAGTAGTGCTGGACTTGTCTTGGTGTTTACGCTTGAGCTCTTCGACAGACGGTTGGATAGTCTGTAAGCACCGGTAGAAGGGACTTGAGTATATACGAAAGGGCTTCGGATGGAATTCCGGGCTTGCTATGTATGCTGCAAGCTCGTGAGACTGGCGTACGCCATGCGATGTCAGGGCCGGGTCTGCTGGATTGCCGGTTGGTGTTGGGAACTGGGACTTGTAGGTGCCGGTGCGCAAGTCGATTGTCCAGTTGAGACGGTGCTGGTGATATGAGTTAGTCAGCAACACCAAGCCACAGTTATAGCTCTTAGATATGAAGAAACTTACCCCATGGCGAGTAAGGTATATTGTATCCAGCGGCATAGTGAGCACTGTGGTTCCAAGTTGCGGGGAAAGAAGGAAATATAGGGCAGAACGACGGGCGGTGACGCAGCTGCCTCGGCTCGGTTTACTTTGGCTACATAGTTATCACATTGCAATTGTCAGTCCTGGTATGATAACTAAAAGAAGAGATAAAGCACAGCGAGAGGCCATGGAGGTACAGACCAGCCTCCTACATTGTATATCATCTACGAGGGTGAATATTGACCAGAATCGCCGTGCATTGGAGAACCATGTACTCTGCAAGCTATCTCGTCGGGGTATACCGCTACTTTAGATTACATTCCCAGGGCCCAGCCCAGATGTCATGCGAGACCAGTCAAAACAACAACTTTTTTCAATTCGTTTTTTAAAACGACTCCTCTAGTAGAAGAAGCCGAGGAGCTTGCCAGCAACGTGCTTGCGGCGAGCCTCCTCGTGGTCCATGATACCGGCGGAGGTGGTCAGGACGACGTAGCCGAACTGACGAGAGGGAAGAAGCTGGGTAGCCCACTTCTCGAGGTCACGGAGCTGGACGGGGTAGCGGGGGTTAATGACACCGCACTTGTTGAGGCGACCGTTCAGCTGGATGACGATCTTGCCGGAGCGGTGGTCGTCAACCTCCTCGAACTCGCCAATGTAGCCTGAAAGAAATGAATGTCAGCATGTTGCGAAGATTTAAAAGTCGCCGATTACTGAATAGCAAAGGAAAGCGCTTTCGGAAACATGTAAGATCTCCGCGTCAATCTATCGGGTACTTAAAAGGCAAACGTCGTGGGAGATTGAAACAATCCGCCTAGTTATCAACCCGAAAACCATTCCAAAGAAAGAAAAGATAAAACAGAAGGACAGAAAAAGAGCAGAAAAAGGCGACGATCCAAATCGAGACATACCGTGCTTCTGCATGACAGACAGGAACTTGACAATGACCTTGGAGGCAGGGCGGATCATAACCTGACGCTTGCCAGCCTTCTCGGCGTTGTTCATGGCGTTGAGCGCATCGTTGAGGACGGAAGTCTTGACCATTTTGGCGGTTGTGGAATCGAGATTCTCAAATCGAGAGCGTGGATAAGAGGTATCTGCTTACGGTGCCGGGAGTCAGCCACAACTAGTCGTCGAGCGCAAAGAGTGCCCCTTCCTTGGAAAAAGGAGTTCTTCAGCCCGTGCCGGATGGGAGATGCGTATCATCCATGACCCCTGCTTGCCCCGACCCGACATTCAAGTCGAGGCTCGGCAAGAGTAGGATGATTGCTCTCCCGGACTAGCTGGAAGGCTGATGGGGGAATAGGGCGGCATACATACCTCGAGCGAATGGTCCGTCGGTTGTAGCGGGTTGAAGGTTCAAAAAACTCGGCGGTCGGCGAAGTTTGGGTGTTCGCTGACTGTGCGCGGGTAGGGTTTGCTCAGAGGTTGCCCTTATCATCATGTGATGCCTTCGCTGATAAGGATGTACTTCATGCCTCAGGCATAGACTTTGGTCTTCTCATGTAGTTATGTACGAGATTTTACTACACAACATCCGACTTATGAATACGAATCTCGTCCGTTAATACCACGCATGGCTCATCTCTATACATTAGGGGAGGGGAGGGGTCCCAGTGCAGATGGGCATAGAGTGGGCTTATAGGGCAGGTTGGATTATACGGCGGAGGTGAAAGGAACAGCTTTTTTCATGACAAATGACTCTTCTCTGGGAAGGGGCCGACATGACTCTTGGGATACATGATGGGGGATACATGAGTTAGAGGGGGGCAGAATACATGAATCTTGGGGCTACATGAGGTTCAATGCTATATGGATGCGAGGGGGTCTTGGTCTAATTAAAAAGCAACGTAGGAAATTCGGTGAAGAAAGGGTAAAGAGTTGTATCACGAAGAAAAACGCAAAGTCCATAAGGGGAAAGGGGAGGGGGTTTCGTTCGGGCGTGTCATGAGGAAATAGCACGGGGAAGAGCAAGTGCCAAGAAGGGACAGGGTGTTCAAGAGCAAAGGGAGTCCAATGCTGGAGAAGGGGGCAGGGGTGATGGGGGCATTTGGAGAAGGCTCGCAATGTGCAAAACAGGTCCTCACCGTCCATCAAAAAGTACCAAGTCAATGCAAGGAACCCACAGGTTGCCCCGGAGCTTCACTTGTGGGATTGATACATGGGCGACTGCTGCCTCCAGCATTCGTTTACTCGCTCCAACGGATTGAACATATCTGGAATGGAAGCGAAGTGGGTGCAGCCGACTCTGTTATCGATGGGATGAAAAGCGTTTAGCAGGAGCTTTAGGCCATGCCAGTGCTCATGTTGATCTGGCGTTTGACCTGTTCACGAGTCCAGCGAGCGGTCTCAATTGTCCGCGGACTGTACTGGCGAGTTGTGCGAGTCTCCCGGACCAGGGTAGTGACCCAGTCGTTGCGGAAGTAGGCAGCAAGCTCACCGTTGGGGAAAGCATCGGCAAGGTCACTGTGAGAAATTGTTAGCGATAAATGTCGTTGAGAACGTCATGGAAAGGAAACATACCCAATAACACCCATAGAGGAGCGCATCAAGCCCTCACTTCGGTTACCTTCCCGGGAAATGATGTGCAGGAGCTGGAAGATGGACTCAACGAAGGGCTGGATTTGAACAATATCCGGGCTGCCCTTGTAGGCCAAGAGGATACCACCCCAGGCATCCATGATACCCTCGCGCAGGGAGACAATGTAGTCCACCATATCGTAAGTGAGGTCAGAGCTGGTGGTGACCAAGGAGGCCTGCTGAAGGACCTGGCCGACAACAGTCAGGTAGGTGTTGAAGGCGGTGCCGATCGCCTGGGCGATATCTCCGAAGGTCTCCAGGATGGCGGGCTTCAGCTGGTTGGAGGAAGTCCGGAGAATGGTGAGGAGGTAGTTCATAAAGTCATCACAGTAGGGCTGGACCTTCTCGTTCAAGGCACGGGCAATGTCGCTGACAAGGCCAATGGCCATGGAGCAGAGAGCGGGCTCCTCCTGGTTGCCGAGAGCGTTGAACAGGAAGGGCTTGAATGACTCCATGTACTTGACGAAGTCCTCTTCTAGGGCATTGGCAATGGCGCCGACAGTAGCGAAGACGACATCGGGAACGCTGGACTTGGGACCGACGGTCGCCAAGACCTGGAGCATAACGTGCATAATACGGTCAGCCTGGGGCTTGATGTCGGTCTCGAAGCGCTGCACAATAGCCAGGATGACACTGACCAAGCTGGTCTGCATCTCCTCCAGCAGAATGCGGTCTTCTGTGCTGACGACCTGCTGCTGCATAGGGACGGTCTGCTCGAGACGCTGAATGATGAGATCCGAAAGGGTAGCAACCATAGGAAGGCTGTCATTAGCCGAGTTCAGGACGAAGGAGTTGAGAACCTCGTAGCCGGCGGTACGCAGCTGATTGTCAGCGTCTTGGCGTTCGGTCACAGCCAGCAGGGACTTGACACTGTCCTCGAAATGCTTGGACAGAGGGTTGGTCTGGGAACCAGGATCACCAGCGAAGCGGTCGGCAACGTTCATGAGGGCCCAGCAGCAGGAGCTGGCAATCTTGGGACTGCTCGCGAGCCCGTTGAAAAGACAGGAGATCAGGGGCTGCAGGTGCACATCGGGGTCCAAAACCTCGGGGCAGCAGTCACAC
This sequence comes from Penicillium sp. VS AB III KN, assembly GCA_019775275.1. NCBI lineage: Eukaryota > Fungi > Ascomycota > Eurotiomycetes > Eurotiales > Aspergillaceae > Penicillium > Penicillium sp. VS AB III KN. The sequence goes on from JACWGB010000038.1 coordinate 33,004, forward strand.
ACACGACCCAGAGCGTAGGCAGTGGAATCGCGGACCGAGACGGAGCTGTCCTCCATCATGCCAAGAAGAACAGACAGGGCCTGTTTAATCAAAGGCTCCAACACACTGGGCTCAGGGCCCTCCATGATAGCGCCAAAGGCAGCCACGGCGGCATCACGGCGACGCCAGTCCTCGTTGCGGATGTTCTCCTCGACAAAAGTGACAACGGGCTGAATGACATCACCCTGCACACACTGAGCGTAGAGCTGCAGAGCCTGGTAGGCGGCACGCGACACATTGTACTCATTATCATCAGCATCCTCGTCCTGTCGGCACATGGCCTGCAGCAACACCGGAACAACCTCGCGAGTGGCCACGCGGGCGAAGCCGAAGAAGGGACGAGCCTCGACGCCTTCCTGTTGAGCCTCGGCGTTGTCGTCTTCAATCGCAATCTCCTCTTCGCACACGGTGCACCAAAACTCAATGGCCAGCTTGGCAACGTCCTCCTCCTCACTCTTCATACCCATGATGCTGAGACCGAAGAGAGCCTTCTCCATGTAGAAGCGCATCTTATCATAGTAGGCACCCATGATACGGTTCAAGCAGCCGAAAGCACCAGCCTGCACGCGAACCTCCTCCGCCTGGGTAGCTTCACAGATCACCTGCATAATATAGTTTCGCTCTCCCTCATTGTCCATGTTGGAGCGGACGAAATCAACGGCATCGCTAAGAGCAGCAATGGCGGCATAGCGGACCTCCATGTTTGGCTCCTCGCGACGAGCACCCTGCACGACGGCAGTCAAAATGGCATTGGAGTGAGAGGTCAAGCTAGCGCGGAGATCGGGATCTTGGGACTCGCAGATGAAACCGATGGTAGTCAGCGATGACTGCTTCAGGGCGTCTGTCCCGCTGGCCACATTCTGGACAAGGACATTCATCAGTTCTGGCCACTCATTGCGCGGTAGCTCGATTGAGGCAATCGAAACGATCAAAGTGGCGGCGGCATTCCCAGCTCGGGTATTGGGGGAATGCAAGGTCTTAAGCGCGAGCTCCTTGACCTGCGTCTTGGTCTCAAGGGGGATCTGTGTAGCCCATCGCTGCTGCACCTCGCGCAGCTTAGCCTGCTCTCGGAAGGTGAAGGCATTCTTCAAGGCGATACCGGCGGCGACACGGATGTGAGGGGGGCTGTCTTCGTTGGCCAGTTCCTGGCCAAGGGTAATAAGGTAGGCGGCCTGTGAGAAAAACACGTTAGCACCAGAGTGGGGGGGAAGATGGGTCGTCTCGTTCGCAATCATGTATCATGAACGAGAACCGGAAGATAAGAAGGGGTGAAACGTACGAAGTCGACATCCGCGGCGTGGGCGAGCTGCTGCTCAGCATTGGAACGTTCCGCCGCATCTGCGAGAAAGACGGTCAGCGAGGGGTTCCTGCACACAAATGGGATGGTTTCGAGGGAAGCACCAGGTATAAGGCAGACCTGGACGGGAGAAGATGTTCCTACATACCTGGTGAGAGGGTGCTTTGCAACACCTGGCGAGCATCCATGATGTCTGGAAGGAACGCAACGGACGGGAGATGTGGGGGAGGAAAGGGAAAAAAGAAACTCGAAAAGGAAAGAAGCCAAAGTCTCCTGATCGTCAAGCAATCAACGTGATGACTCAGGAACACAAATCACAAGCCACCAACAGATCGTGGTGAAAGTAGAATCCAAAAGCGGCAAGTGTGGGAAAGGACGGGGTGTTTCTGTGGATATGACGAGGCATGCACCAGGTCTTTCCGCGAGGAGTCACGAGGAAAAGGTGCCTTTAATACACGCCTTGGCGAAAATGAGAGAAGTAGAAAATGGAAGGGAGAGACTCCAAAGGGTGTAGAGAGAGTCTGAAGATATTTAAACAGGTGGTAGGAGATCAAGGCAGAATTCGAGCCTTTGGGGGGGGTGAGAGATTGAGGTTCATCGCGCTGTGTTCACTGATTGGCGGGGGACGGCAGATGGCACGTGAGTGGCGGCCTCAGGCAGAAGGGTTTTCTTTCTTTTTTTTCGTTGTCTGTCTCACAATGCGATTATAATGGCCTCAAATGGAATCCTAAGTCCTTTGAAACTATCCGTCGCTTTATCTAGTCTATCTTAATCCTTGTGGTGGCGTCGCAGACTGTCACCCTGCTCCGACATTTGCTTGTTTTGGTTTTCCTCCTTGTAGAAGCACCCACTGTTCACCGTGTGGCCCCAGCGACCGATTCTCTTAGCCCTGCCCACACACAATTGTTTTTTCGGTGGAGACCGCTAATTCGCATAGAAGGTGCTAGGGACCGGACGTGTCATAAGAATTAGGCTCGGTACCTGTGGATAGTTGCAGGCAAGGGATGGAGAAATGCATTGCCCACCGCTATGTGCAAATATAGATCGATAACGGTGCGTTTATGCAGTTGACCATAGAAGCTAACCTACTCACACAAAAGGAAAGTGAAAAAAAGAAAGGAATAAGACCCCTGTGATAAAGATAAAAATAGATCTGCGGGAGATTCCTTTGTAATGACAACCGAACACCTTCGATCCCGTGCAACCTTGGAAAGACTAAGCCTCATCTGCCTCTTCCTCCGCCTCCATTTCCACCTCCTCATTCTCATCATATTCCTCATCATCCATAGCTGCATCGAGGTCTAACACATCATAGCGCATACCGTCAGCGTACAACACACACACCGCCCGTCGGTCTTTCCGTCCATTGACATCTAGGTGCACGGGCTTCGCCTTGGGTCCAGACATCGCAAAGGCATGGCGAACCACGCCCTTCTGGATCAGTGATTCAAGATCCAGTGACATTGCCTGGACTGTTGGCTTTGTGTTGGCAGGGATGGCGTCGCAGTCTGTGTACTCGACCACAAATGATGGTGGATCAGCTTTTTCGGACGCCTGTTGCGCCGAGGCAGGTTGGAAGGGGAAGTTCAGAAGGTAAGATGATCCTTCTGTACAAGGAGTCAGTAACCGGATACAATCAACCACATGGAGGGCGAGAAACATACTGCCATCACACCAAAGGACCATGAGGGTATTGTCTTCGACAAAATGTAGCTGGCGGATCTCCCCCTCTTTGAGGGTAAGCGATGCGATGGACGTGGCTCTCGTCGAGCTGACGCCGTTCACGAGGTCGAGAACTGTGCGGTAGATGTAGACTGCAAGGTAGAGGTCAGTATCCATGTGAACGCAGAAGGGAATAATATGCTACGAACATGATGACTTTGAGCTGGCCGACCTGGCAGCGACGTAAATTGAGCAAGGCTTTCCATCTTCGGCATCCTAGAAACCAATTAGAATTAGCATAATGCCAGAAGGATACTATCAGCCAACTCACCTCATAGCACATCTTGTGATCCAGAACATTCCGATCACAATCCGCATGAAGCGTAAGCGGAGACCGGTGCAGAATACCTCTACGCTGGGTCAGTGCAATCTCCGCGAACACCTTTTCAAACTGGATTCCCAGTCGTTCGGTCAGATCGTTGAGCTTAGGAGCATCGACAGAAGTGCCGTCACCGCCCTTGTCTTGAGCCTGGCGCTGCTGCTGGAGCAACGATTTGAAATCTTCGTAGAACGACCGGTCATGGCCGTCGGGAAGCCACTTATCTGCAGGGGGCTGCGGGGCCGGGGGCATTCCCAGCATGGGCAGTTGACGGATGAAATTGCGAAGCACACTTTTTTGCAGCGCACCGGTGATGTACTTCGTGGTGAGAGGGACATCGGACAAGTCTCTCTTTTCCAAGAGTTCTTCCTCGGTCTGTGACAGAGGTTCACTGCTGAGGATCAGGATCTCATGACGGAGCCATCTAGAGAAGACGGTAAATTGATCCAGCTCCTCGTTGGTATGAATGAGAATACGGTGGGACAATAGCTGTAGACAATCGAGTGTCTCGGTGATTCCATTCAGCTTCGGCGTGTCTAGACCGAGGACGTCGCTGAGCTTGTGAAACTTGGACAATCCAACGAGCCTGCTGATGAGCACTTGGCTCCGCTCCAGCGCTGGAAGAAGGTTCTCATGAGTCAATCTTCGAATGTTCTCGTATCCACCTGCGACAGCTTTGTCCCATCTCTTATGTCCCTGTATTATTTGTCAGTACTAGCCTTCTTCGTGACGCAAAATCCACATACCCTTTCTCCGACAATGTCCACGAGAAACTCCTTCATCGGCTGGAAAGCATGGCCCGTAGCGACCAGATGATAAATGGCGGTTGTAAAATCGCACTGGCACTTTTCCTCGAGATCCATATTGATGCTGCGGAGGAAGCGGGAAGGCAACTCCTGGGCATTCTTCCATTCAAGTTCAATTTGCCGCTGTACCTGCGCGATATACCGGAGCAGATTCTGCAGCTGCGTGGTTTTGGATGCGAGAAGAGACAGGTACCGCCCAGATTTCGCGATGAAACGCAGATCCAGAGTGACAAGGTTCAAAGGGGCTTGGTCTTGGCCGGTGGTGGGCGATACCAGCAAGGCATGCGTTGAGCTCAGCGGGTGCGAAGCATGGCGAAGGATCTGGCATGATTCGGCCGTTCCGGTGGCCTCGCCCACCGGGAACGTGCCAATTTCGAAGCAGTCAAAGATGCGCAGGTGTACGGTTGCATCGTCAAATCCGACAAAAAGGACATCCACGGAGTCGCCGGTGTCCTTGGAAGAGTGGAAGATGGCGTCAATTGAAGCCCGAGAGCTGAATAGATCGTCTTCGGCACCGGTAGCAGGGAGGGTACTCAATTTGGGAAAAGAACTTTCAATGTCTAGCATAGACAGTTCCCTGGGCAAGTCGGCTTTCAGTAGGGCGACTACCTTGGATGAATGAACGCTGGGTGTCAGGAGGTCCTCGATGGAGATTTGGCCTGCAGAATCGTGCAGATATCTCTGTGCAGCTTTGCTATCCGTAAAGTTGGCACCCCATCCCAGAGAGGTCACCTTGGGAGACTTCCGGTCAGAAGTAGAGACATCATCTTTCTGCCTCTCGTATGCCGGGTAGTGATGCACGGTCTTGCCACTGTACGCGCTGATAATGCGGATCGTACCATCCCCACAGGCGACAGCAAGGAAGCGGCCTAGAGGGAGTTGTCAATGCCATTCAATCGAATAATTCGTGAGAAGTACTTACCATTGCCCTTCCACGCAAGAGCTCTGACCTCGCCATCCTCCTCATCCTCGCCAAGGTAGGGATCACCAGCATACAAGCCACCAAACACCTTCTGCCCATTGAGTCGAAAAACCCGTAGCTCATCATCCTCTGTCGCAAGGGCGATCAGGTCCATCGAGGGACAGTAAGCCAGGGTGCTGGGTTTACATTTTGCCGGCAGGATCTTCTCCCCGACCGGAGTGAGCTGGGGTACCTCCATGATGTTTGTTGGCGGATGAGCTGGATCAGCCCATCCTTTTTTGCAACGAAATGGGAGGGCCACGTCTCGAATGTTTCTGGTTCTGATTTCCTGTGAAGTGTTGATCGCGGGTGGAGTGGATTCTTGGCGCGTGGTTGGTCGCGGGTGCGCCATCTTTCTGCAACTGAGCGTTGTTTGATTGTGAAAGGAGCGCTGGATCGGCGGAGTTTGCGGTTGCTTTGGCTTTGGCCGCGATGCTACTTCTTTCACTTTGGGTTTTGGAGTTTTTTTTGTGAGATTCGCATATTTGTTCCATTGCTAATCTTTGTTCTATGTTTCGGTAGCAAAATACTCGAGTGGCCAGCACTCATCTAGCGAAATAAGTGAATGTACAAGTACATATTAAAATGGTTCTCCATCCATCTCAGCCTGGATTACGTTCTTCATGTATCTGAGTTCATCCAACATTTCCCGCATTGTCGGGTTGCCGCGAAGTGACGCATTACTATGCTGGGAATGCACCTCCTTTCTCTGTCTACCGCCGTCATTCTGCTCATTTTCCGATCCTTGCATCTCCGGTAGGACGATTGGAGACCCATCTGGACTGCGTGACAGAGAGAGTGCCTGCATAGACTCGAGGGCACTGAACAGGGCTGCGTGTCGCTTCGGGTTGCTTTCCACCTCTTCCATCGGCTCGATTCCAAGCCCCGAGCCGTGAGAAGAAGACAGGGGAACACCGATCTGGGGAAGGGTGTTCAAGTTCCACACCGGGACATCGCCAGATGCAGAGTTGGGGGACGACGGCTTGGAATGCACGGTCAGATGCGGAGTGTTAGGGTCAGTGTCAGTGTGGGCCGTGGCGTCGTTGTGTTGTGCCAGGTCTGGTGTTCTCCATTCCTCAGGAGCCGGCGACTCGTTCAGTCCGTTGGATGTCGACGTGGAGATCATTGACTCGGGCGAGGTGTTTTCGGCTTCGGCTTCGGTATCGGTGCTCCATTCCGAGAAGCGACTTTGCTCTGGTACGCCAGAATGGGTCGACGCATCCATGGTCGTTATACTTGAGAAATGGCTGCGCAGGACCTGGACATCCATTTCCTTGTCCCTTTCGTCGATGGCACGCACCGCCTCATCCATAACGGAGGACGGCGTGTTGGGAAGCGAAGGAAGTCGCTTTGTCTGAGGATCCGGGCCCGTCGGCGTCGAGCCGCTAGAGCTTTGGCCGCCAGAGATAGCATCATTGATGGCCTGGGTCTCGCTGGGTTCATCTGGAGAGCTATTCTTACGAGGCTGTGACCGAGTCTCCACCGTGAGAATAGTCTTGACCTGTCCTGGACTGCTTGCATTGGCCTTCATCGCACGGCGACTTTGAATGGTCGAGGGTCCAGGGATGTCGTTGTTATTGGCGGGGAACACCGGCCCGGCATTGAGCTTGATACCAGGTATATCACGGCGATCTTCAAAGAGTCGTTCTTTCCGTGCGGTTCCAGCGTGTGTTTTCGATCTGGACAGAGCCTGTTTGTGAACCTCCATCTCATGATTGCGAGATCGAAACGCTTGGCGAATCTCCGGCGCATTTCTCGCGTGCTTGCCGTACTTCTCGCTCATTGGCTGAGAAGCACTCCGATGAATCAAGCTACCACCGGGCGAGATACGGTTGAAGTCTGCAGCAGGCTGGCGATTCGCCGCAGATGTTTGAAGACGCGTGGGAGAAGGCTTCGGAGGCTTTCGCGGGTTCATGAACTTGTCTTCCGGATTCATCGTTCGATAATCGGACTTTAGCGAGCTGTTACTACTTGAGCGCCCGTGAGACCGGCTATGGGGCAGAATGATGGGCACATTGAGCACGTTGAGTGGCTGTCCAGGGAGCAGGGGACATTTGGTGGTTACTGGCTCGGCTGCGTTGAAGTGTTCCACGTCGTCATCGAGCAAGTACTGCATTTTATTAGCACTATCACTCTAATCGCAGTCTGGGTCACTCACATAGTACCAGTAGGTCGCTCCCATCTTTAAGCCTCCCGTGCGCCATTGGGGGTTGTCACCGGGCCCATCGCCGACGATATCCGTAAAGGTATGGCATCCTTTCCAATGTCCGGGCCCAGCACGCTTGTCCCTTTCCATCGGATACGGCTTCGAGAAATTGTCCCATGATCCGAGCAGCTTGACCGATCGGATATAGGGGTCGGTAATCCTAGATTATATCAGCCTGCGAAACTCACCACAAATGAGGGAAGACACTCACAGCAGGAAAGTCATGAGGGTGGTCGATATCACCGACAGCAACAATCGCTCAGAAAAACAAGTACCGACCGGCCAACAATGCGATGATATACAAGATGTAAACAACGCGATGATGTACAAGATGCAAACAATGCGATGCAAGAGACAGAAGAGGAAAAAAGAAAACAAAGGAAAGGAACGATGCTAAAGAAGGATCAAAAGAAAGTAGACACCCCCGTAAAGTACAGCACGAATGCAATGCAGACTAAAAAAAGAATGAATGAAAGTCGAACAGTAATGAGGACAGGGAAACAAAGTTCCCAGCGGAATATAAAGTAAACAAAAGAAGCTCAGGGCCCAGTCCAGACAGCTGTTTCTATAATTACAGCTCTCGACTGTTGTTTCACCAGAGAAATAAAGCCGCGGCGTGGTTTCAGAATCGGACAGGGCCGAAGACAGTCACCCCAATTGCCATGGCCTGATAGCAGGAGGCTTCCAACGCGGACGCTGTAAGAGCCGCGCAATTTCCAGGCACACTGCAGGGCGAATAAGTGTAGCCAATGGGGGCGGGCGAACGAGTAGCGCCGACACGAATGTTGGTGCTTCCAGGATCCCGGCGGTTCGAGAGACCAGGGTGGTCAGGGTATTCAGGGTATTCAGGGTATTCAGGGGAGTGGCGTGGGTCGGGGATTCTGTGATAGTTCCGGGGGTTATGCGTTGGCGAAGTCGAATTCGAGGGCAGAGGTTGAATTTTCGGTGACGAGATCGGCGCTGCGGGGAATCTGTGCTCGCGAGATAGGGGAGAGGTGACGTGGTGAAATTGAAGTTAAGACTTCAATAACGGTGGGAATTGTCGGGATTATGTTATAGAGGTGTGAAAGGGGAGATTATCATCATCGGTACCGTGGTTCGCAGATCTCCACGGATGTGAGCTGCAAGGTACATTTTTACCCCGAGTCGTGGAGTATGCAGCTAGTGAAGAAGAACCATGAAACACATCAACAGTGATGTTATGACCTGCAGACAGCTCCATCAGCAAGGGTTAAGGGTTGTATTCCAATTCTCCGGTGATAAGTGCCGAATTACCTTGTCATTGGTGTTCCTGACGGGTTCAGCCATAAATCTCCACTCAAGCGGTCCCCGAAATTGGGGTTTTTGGCGCTTGGAGATGATACGTCGTTTCAGCTCTGTAGATCGTATTGCGTAGGCATTCTATGTGGCAAATGTCAACATTACTTAGGGTAGTGTTATAGAAGATGCTATAGGAGGTCAATGCCTTGAGTAGGTAGTATTACAGAAGATGCTATAGGAGTTCTATTACTTGGATTTAATTCATTAAACTCGTTCATCATCGCTGATGCCAGAGATAATCCCAGATACGCCATAGCTATTCCAAATACACCAGGTCAGACCCAGACCTGTCGTCGATCCAGCTTCTTATTCACAGCCCCCAACACACACTTCAGAATCCCATCTGCATCCAACGTCTGCCCCTGCTTCCCGCGCCACGGCACAGTATCCACGATATCGCGGCATCGCCCATCACGACAACTCTTCCCCAAATCATCATCCAGCTCCTGCAAATACTTCCGCACATTGGCATCATCTCCAATCTGGAAGAACTGAATCCCAACCTGCCACGGCAGCGCATGAAGATCATCCAATACCTTAGCCACCTGCATAATGATGCTCTCGGCATCATCGGTGAACTCGCCATCCGTAATCGTAATAATATTGATCGGCTTCACATGGCCCAGCGTCTTCCCGGTCTTCATCCGCTCCACGCGCCGCAAGTATGGCGTCAAGATCTCCAGTAGTCGGCGTCCGACCGGTGTTGATCCGCGCGGAGTTACATTGTGGAAGATTTCCTGGACCTTTGTGGCCGTTTTGATGTGGTCGTAAGAGTCGGTGTAGCTGCGGGCGCGGTGGTTTAGGAAGTGGATGTCGATTCCGCCCCTGTCGTACTGGGTGCAGATGGGAGTAATGGCTGCGATGGCTTCTTCGGCTTCACGCCAGCGAGCCCCGCTCATGCTGGAGCTATCATCGACTAGGAATATGGTGTCAAAGTCTTTGAGGAATGAATATTGAGAATCCGAATCTCCGGATGGCTTGGTGATTTGCGGTAATTCGTAGCCTGGTTTGTAGACTCGGGACTCATAGGGTGGTGGTTTGTAGTCTTGGGCCTCGTAGGCTGGTGGGTCCCATATGTTGGTTTGCTTGGATTTGCGGTGACACAGTGTGGACAGTGTGTTGTTGCGCTTACGAGGGTCATAGTTGGATTCTGTGGAGTTGCTGTTCCCCATGGTGATGTCTGGGGTGATGTCTGGGTTGCTTTCCAGGGCAGATTCGCGAAGATAATTGCGAATTGATGGGAACGAGGACCACAGTGGAGGAGGGGATTTCCGTTCAGAAAAAGGCATTACGGTATCCCTCTGTATAGGTGATGCAAGTGGTATGCAATAAGTATTCGAGCAGAGTTCGTCTGTCCCAAGGGATCTATAGAGTATAATAACACGGGCATAGACTGAAAAGCGGCATTCCTTATATCTTTGACCTTTGACAGCATTGACCCTATACCCAGGGGGTCTATTAACCAGGCTTCGTTCAAGGCATTCATTCACGCGGTTACTTGCGACTCAAGACAGGCAGACACAAGCCATCATATGAGCCTCAATGAAACCACTGCTTGGCCTAGCCAAGGATCACGACAGGATCACTAGCGCTAAGTAAGACCCAAACTGTGCGAGGCTGATCGGGACCTAGTTAACTGAATCGTCGGACCAAATGGGTCACTGAATGGGCTCTGGGCTGACACGCAGGGCTGAATCTGCACTGCCCCGCCTTGTGCTCCAGGGAACCTTGGAAGGCGCAGCACCAACTGTTGTTTACCTAGTAAGCTGTACAAAGATCACCGCCTTAAAAAAAAAGAGTGGGTAATAATTGAAGTATTAAGTTTTGTGGAATGTCACACGATGAGGGAAAAGGCACGCTTTCAGTGATATGGTTATACATGATACCGCTCTAACATCTTTCAAGTCTAGCTCCTTCGCTAGCGACTTTGCCTCCACCTAGAAGAGGAAGAATTTAGAAAATAGCCAATTAGAAGAATGATATATAACTTGAAAGATCACAGTTGTGGACAGTGAGGTTCAAGATTCCTCATCCATGGAAGCGGGAGTTGTTGAATGGCGAAGGTTGATCAGTGAAACGTTCTTCGGCACGACAGATGAGGCAATCGATGTCTCAGACAGTTCGGTCACAGCGCTTTCATCCTCTTCAAGTACCGAATAAAGAATGCCCGGGTCGGATGCGACAATGTCCATCAGAGCGAGGGCCTGGTCCAGGCCCATGGTGTTGCCAATCATGCCCAGGCATGACACCACCCATCGACGTAGGGCATGACTTCGGTTCTCAACCACACCAGCTAGAAACAGGGGCCACAAGAGCATGAGCCCCCCAATGTAGCTCTCTGGAGGGGGAACGTTGGGTGAGGCGTCTTTCTGATGTGCACCCAGGTGGAAAGGCACACTGCGACAAATGTCAACCGCTAGGCGCCGAATGTTCGATCGGAGAGATTTGCAGTGTAAGCGGAATTCATCCGATAGGGACCTCCAGGAGGACGAGTCGGAAATCTTCCTGACATGAGACAGGATGATCTCACTAACAATGATTCGTGCGCAACGGTACTGGTTCCACGTGTTGCAGACCCAGAGGTTTGGATACACAGAATATTGATCATCGTACATGGCTATGCCACGGCATCTTTCTTGGAATAGGAAGTCGTAGGGTGATTTCGTGAAGGTCTCATATTTAAACTCGGGCGGCAGTGCTGCAAGCCAGGCAATCAGATCAGCCTCGATGGCCGAGGCGGCGGCGATGATCTCGCCCTCATTGTCGAAGCTTTTCGCGAGGATCTCCGCGCGAAGGTTGGAGAGTTTACCGATGACGATGATCAAACGGTTGCTGTGGGCTTCGCTAGGCCGAAGGAACATGGCAAACTTGCTACACTCTAGTAATGACTCGGGCACTCTAGCGTCTCGTTGAATACAGCTTATAATCTGCTCACGGTGTTAGTCTTATAGTGGAATGGACAAGGGTTTCACGCACAATTTGATATCGTAAATGCAAGAAAAGACGAAGACCAGCTTCAGTCTTAAGCTGATCGGTACCACGCAGATCGAGAAGGGCGGTTGCGCCAGTTATATGATTAGTCCAGAGGTCGATATCCTGCGGGGCTCTCGCAGTAGCAACCTGCGACAAGCGGCGTCAGTTCCCGAATAGGAGAAGGTTCGTTCGGATGTCTTACTTCATATACGGCAAGGAGCACGACGGCCCCCAGTGCTTGATTAGTTTTGGCCTCTTCCATGTCGCCCAGAGCAGTGTTTAGCAAATTAAGAGCAGATGCATATTCCTTGCGCGCCGCATGTCTAAGCGACTTCGATTTCCTGACCCGGGATAGCATTGCCAACGAAACAGCAACAATACTTGCCTGCATGGCCTGTTGACTGACCGTGCCTTTGGGCTCCATCAGAAACCTGGTGACGAATTCACTCATCCAAAATGTACCCGGGATAGAATTGGACCGCAGGAAGTAACAGATAGCCTCCTGCTGGGAGGGTTCAGCGGGCGGTTGGACCTCGAGTGGCATCTGCCATAAATTTGGCATGTACATATCGAGCTGTGGGTCCGAGTTGAAGTCGAAAAAGCCCGGATCCACCGAAACGGTAAGCTCAGACGCAAGACTCCCGTCTGGGGAAGCAGTGCGAGGTGATCGCGCTGGTGACCGTTTCTGTCTAGAGGAAGCAGAAGCAGAGGAAACAGAAGAGCTAGAAAGCCCCGCCTCCGCCTTCCGCATTACTGATTTGCTCTCGTCACGAAACATCAGCGACAGTTGATCCCGATACCCGGGGCAGTCCCGCTTGGCCCTCACACATTGTGAGCATGCCGGCCGAATCTGGTCGCATCGGATCTTCCTCGACCTGCACTGGCCGCAACCTTTACTTGGCTTGCCGCAATAAACCATGATGTAAAGATAGGACTATCGACTCCTGGGCGAGAGAATAAGTAAGAGTTGGTGCTAGCTGAGCAGTCACTTGCACCGCCTCTCGCCGAATCGGCCCGAACAGGAATAGCGCGCGTTCTATACCCAATTGGGCAACCATTGCGATGGAATTAGCAAAAGCTTGTTCTCGCCCTATTGTTTACTTCCTACCTACTGATGCCTGATAATTTGAGTATAAGCCACATTCTAAAACTACTACCACTTTCCCAAGAGAGATCATTTTCGAGAGGATTACTCGACTCAGCCCCCAATGGCCCATGTCGAAAACAGTATGCACGTCGTCAAGGGAAACTATATAACCCTAGATATCATCAGGAGCATAGAAGCCCATCAATCCAACAAATTTCTCCATCTGTGTAGCTACTCAGGCACACAATCGACCCTTCCCAAGTTTGAAACCTATCTATCTTTCGAGCTATACAAAGTCAACACACCACTATGACTCTCTCCTACCACCACGGCATCTCCGTCCTCCAATTACTTGTCTATTTTCCCTCCCTCTTCCTGTCGGCATTTCTTGTCTACCGCCATGGCCTCCGTACCAACAGCGGCTTCATATTCCTCGCAATCTTCACTCTAGCCCGCATCGTGGGCGCATGCTGCGATCTAGCAACCATCAACGACCCATCCAAGGGCCTCTTCACCGCCGCCGCCATCTGTAGCTCTATCGGATTGTCTCCGTTGATGCTTGCATGCACCGGTCTTCTCTCTCGAGCCAACCTTTCTATACAACACAAAACCAGTCATCCAGCCCTTCCAATACACACCTTCCATCTTTTCAGACTGCTTACAGTCGTCGCATTGGCACTCAGCAGCGCCGGCATATCGGCCAACATGTCCTCCAAGGGACCTACAGAGCCCGACATCAAGACCAAAATTGGCATGATTCTCTACCTCGTCTCATGGGCGGCTATGGTTCTTATGCTTCTGGTCATCACGAGTCAGCGCAGCTCTCTAGAGCGCAGCGAGCACCGGATCCTGTTGGCAGTGGCTATTTCTTCGCCGTTCATTCTGGTTCGAGTCATCTACGCATTCCTCATCTGGTTCTTGCACAATGACACCTTTAACATGCTCAATGGTAATGAGACTGCGACGCTGTTTATGTCGGTTTTGGTGGAGTTCGTTGTCGTTATTGTCTGTCTTGGTGTCGGCATGACTCTGCGTGTTCGCAAGCAGGTCACTCGGGGCGAGGAGGCTGCCATGCCTGCTTATCCTTCGCAGGATATTTATAAGCCTTAGATTGCGCTGGCTTGGGATGGGTAAAATGGTTGATGCTTACGGGTTGGGAGTATATTATGCCTAGGGGGTTTCTCTTTTATACTTGCTTCTTTAACTTGATAGATCGGGCTGTATAGTCTTTAGGACAGTCTAAAAATGCATTTAGATTGGATATCTTTGTCCTTCAAACATTGTTGTTTATGAATTCAAGACTTTCTTCCCTGAGGACTATCACTTGGACTTCCAGGGTAAAGGCTGCAGAGCTGCTGAGACTCCCCTTAGAAGGTTCTAAGGTTGCTGACATTTAGGCTTAGTTCAGTAAGAATAATATGAGAGGAGACTGAGAATTGTCTGAAGTCAAATCATTATGGACTGAACGTCCAAACTGCTTGTAAATCACGGGTCCCGGCCACAGCCCCACGGACAAACCGCAGGGAACAAAACACGGCAGCAACGGGCCGGGACCCTCCACTCCTCACCCACTCCTCACCCGCTGTCACACCCCCTACTCCTCCACCAGCATCTCGTTGTAGATGCGCGATGCTGTTGCCAGCATCGCGGCGCGGCGGACGGCGTTCTCGGCCCGCATCAAATGCTCCTGGCACTTGTGCTCTTCGACCCCGGTCAACCGGGTCTCGAGCACGGCCAGTTGGTGGGCCAGGGGGGCCAGCTCCTATTGGAATGATCTTAGCTTTCGCTCATTTGGGATAGGATAGGTGACGAAGATGTGAGGTTAAAACTTACTCTGTACCACCCCCTCCGTCGCTCCAGGTTCTCGTCTTCGACGAGACGCTGGGCCAGCGCCTCCACGCATCCCCGCACTTCCCTGATGCAGCTCTCGTAGAGCTGCTCAACCTTGCGGTTGTTTTCTACCGGGGAAGTGCGAGGATGACGTGGAGCAGTCTCCTCAGAGATGCCAGTGGGCATGGTGATCTTCTCCTGTAGCTTCTCTTTCTTCTCCTTTGCCTCCTCGCTCATCTCGGCCTCAGGCTTGGGGCCGAGTCGGTCTGTCAGGCTGGAGAAAACCCGACGCAGGCCTCCGACGACCTTGGCCTGCTTACCCTCCGAGATAGCGAAACCACCTTTGCTGGTCTTGGTCACGCCAGTCTTGATGATGTTCGCCTCCGACTGGTGGCGTCGGAGGGCGTGTTCGAACTTGGATGGATCGAACCGGAGAGGAACGGAGGATACCTGCGAAGCTGTGATCCCGGAAATTGCATTGAGCGATGCCTTTCGCGCGGGGAGCGGCACAGGCTTGCGCGGGATCTTGAACGGGGCCGGCTCGGGGGGCAACATCGGCTCGGGCAAAACGAGGCTGCTGATGTCTCCGCTGGAGGGGACTCTCTCCTCCTCGTCGCTGGATTCAAGGTCGCGCATGGTAGCCGGATGGAAGACCTTGCCAGAATAATACGCCTCGATGTAATGCGGAAGACGCTCTGACGTGGCTTCCGGCCCCATGGTCACTTCTTCAGCGATTGAAGAAATGCGCAGAGCAGGTCCATAGCGGCTCGCGGCGTTGCTCATGTCGGTACGCTTGTCCCAGCTCGACTGATCATAGGGCGAGGAGTCATCAGCCACAGCTGCAGTGCTAGACTGCGCGGCGTGTTTGGAAGCGCGAGCACCACCGGTTTTATCCATGGATGCAACAACATCTGCAGCATAAAAGGCGGTTTCGTTGTCCTCACGTGGAGTGCGGTGTGTCTCGATGGTGAATTCGGTGCCAGGTGAGTTACCAGACTGAATGGAGTCATGAACATCTACCTTGGGAGTACCGGTAGTACCGGTTGCTCCAGCAAGAGACACAGGGCGGGGGATCCGAGAGCCTTGGCCATTGCGGCGGGCACTTGCCAGTGATCCAGGAGGAGTCGCATAAGAAGAAGCTTCAATTCCCAAATTAGCTTGAGTATTCACATATGTGGAGAACATTGATTGAACATACCTTGGAAATCTTGTTTCGGGGTCAATGGAATAGGTGCGGATATGATGGGTCGCTTTCCAGACTTGCGCCAAGAATGCTTTTCTGCGAACTTGCCCGACAAGGAACTACCAGATGCGGACTTGGTCAATTTACGACGAGTCGACACTGATCGCGGAGGATTGGCAGAAGAGAATGCATCTTGGATCGTCAAGTTAGCATGAGCATTCTCATGTTCCACAACACCGAGAGAAAATACCTTTGATATCCTCCTTTAAGGCCGGAACAGGTTCGACTTGATCCTTGGATCTATTCTCATAGCGAGTCCGGAAGGCTTGGGCGATATTGCTGAGGGACCGAGACGACGCAACTTCTGCTTCATGTTAGCCAGATCCAATTGAGTGAAGGGTCAATTGCAGAAGGTACTTTTTCCTTCGGTCTGCTCCGAAGTGGTGCCCTCAGTTTGAGAAGGGGTGATACCGAAACGCTTTGAGCGGAAAGGTGAATCTGAATGATGTGTTAGCAGGAGCTATCAATATGCGGTGGGGAGTATATACGTGGATCATCTCCATATGCAGGCTCCGAGGCTTGTTGTTCCTCATTGCTTGAAGAGCCGGGGTGATTGTCGGCCTTTGGGTCGGCGCAAGTCGACGGCGTCGAGGTCCCAGATAGAAAGACGGTTGCCTGCCTTCGGCTCTGGAGCTCGGCGGGGGTAAGAGTGTCACGAGCCCTGGGCCTATCGGTAGAGGCCTCCACAGGCCGGGCAGTAGAAGTAGAGGTGTTGATGGTGAGATTGTAACGAGCCTTCGACCTATTGGTAGAGGCCTCCACAGGCCGGGCAGTAGGGTTAGAAGTGTCGGCAGAAGTAGAAGTTGAGGAAATTTGGGAATATATCAGGTCAGAAGGCGTCAATGGGACTAAGGCTTGTCCGCCTTGCTCACGCCGAATATCATACGGATCGCCTGGAACAAAGCCTCGAGAGGGGTGCTCAAAGAACGCTGAATAGGGCCAGGCATCATCCGTGGGACTCAGCGGCTCTCGAGACAAATCTCGAGGTAGATAGTGTAGACCAGACCAGTTCGATGGAGTCTGCTCCTCGGCGAGCCGCGTCTGGGCCTCCTAGATAGAGTGTCAGCTCAGTATTGCAAGTATGTCAATTGTCTAACTCACATTGCCTCCAGAGAAGGGTTCGTGGCCTTCCGGATTGTCAGGCTGCGAGTGGGCGACTGAGCGCAACTGCTGCTCACGTGGAATAGCAAACTCATTGTCTGCAACAAGGCCTCGAGCGACGTTTTCATAGACTGGAGGAGCCTCGTAGAATGAGGGAGACTCATGGACTGGGCGAGGTGGAAAATTTTTACCGCGAATGGACCAGAGATCAGTAGAGAACCTGGGACTCGGCTGGTCTCCAGGCACATAGGAGACACCGGACCAGAACGATGCAGTCTGTCCCGGAGAGTGCCCCGGAGAGTAGTCGCGCTTGGTCCTTTTTTTCTATACAGAAGGTCAGTTCAGTATTGCAAGCATATCAAATGTCCAACTCACATGAATTTTAGAGCCTCCACCCAAGACCTTGCGGATCATCTTGGTCGGGTCTATCCTTTTTGCCTGTAGATAGAACCATTGTCAGCACATTGTTCCAAGCCATATCAATTATGCGAGACGGCCATTATCTGCAGGAGCAAGATGCGGGTTGCCTCCATGCATAGTTCACTGTGGATGTGGTTGATTGGGTGTTGTATATGTACATACCATGCGCTTGAACGACTTAGGACGGAAGAAGCCACTCTTAGTGCTAGAGACTGAAGGGACAGGACTGCATGGCTCAGAGTGCATTTGTAGTTCCTCATCGCACTGCTCATGAGCGTGAAGTTCACCGGATACCGGCGTGGTGGTGGGGATGCCCTCCATCGCCTCTGTAGATGGCGATGGTCTGTATAAGAAATTGTTAGTCAATATGGTCAAGGCATGAGGATGCATGGATGTAGCATATAAGGCTTGGGGGTTGTAGTTCCGACGAAAGGCTTGCGGCTTCAAGGAACACAAGAAGGTGGTAGGATTTGATAAGTGAGAGTGCTTGTGGAATCTGCACACATCGTCACCTCTGCAGTTGTCTTTGATGAGAGGATACTGCAGAGGATGCATAGATATGGCATCAAAGGCTTGAGGGTTGGAGTTGCGACGAAAACCTTAGGGCTTTGAGAAGCACAGCTCAAAGTTCCGACGAAAGGCTTGGAACTTCAAGGAGCACAAGGAAGTGGTAGGATTTGATGAGTGAGAGTGCTTGTGGAATCTGCATACATCCTCACTCTGCAGTTGTCTTTGGTGAAAAGATACTGCAGAGGATCATAGATGCGGCATCTGAGGGTTGGGGCTTGGGGTTGCGATGAAAAGCTTGGTTTCAAGAGGCACAAGGAGGAGGTGAGATTTGATGAAGTGGGACTTGATAATTGAAAGTGCTTGAGGAATCTGCACACATCATCACTATCTGCAATTCTCTTTGTGAAAGAGCTGCAGAGGATTATAGATGCCGCATCTGAAGTTTGGGGCTTGGAGTTGCGACGAAAGGCTTGGAGAACTACTTACTGGGATGGTTGAGTATCAGATCTGAGATGGACCATGTGCAGGTGAGACGTGGATCGATAGGTGAAGAGTATGAAAGTAGAAAGAAGGGAGATAGAAGAAGATGTATGAAGGAGTGAAGAGGGGGATGGGAGAAGGAAGAAGAAAGAAGAAGGAATTTTATAAACATGAGGTTCATCGTGGGTCATCTGGACGCTCGAGGGACGGGGCCGACGACATCGTTGCCTCGATCGTAGCCTACAACGACTCATCTTGCGATGAAGCCAACGGCGACATCATAATCACCTTGCTGTCGTGGGCCTTCTTCAGACGGTACTCGGTACCTACTTCTAGAGCTATATCAATGCTATAAACTCGGAAGCATCCTAATTGGGGAATTCGCAACCCTATTCAAAGCAGATATACCCTCTTCAACCCCAATGGTATGTCACACGGCCCTTAAACATGCAGGAAGCCTCTACTATAACGAGGAAACCCACCTATCAGGTACGTTTAGTACACACCGGTATCAAGGATCTCATTAGAGCTATTCCAATGTTCTGGTCAGGTTGCCACAAGATGAATGGAATTTTGTAGAAGAGAAATCTCCAGCAACTAAGCGCCTAGCTAAAATTCAATGTAGAACACAATTAACTCAAGCCCGTTTCTGCTTCGACTTGGCCTCTACCTGCTGAACCCGTTTTCTCTTCCCGATAGAATGACTGTTCGAGTCGGAGTCATCCTGTGCAATACCCACAGTTCCATCGTCGTGCCATTCGCTGATCTCCCATTCGAACGAAGTAGATTGATCATCGCTGACACCCATTCCGCGCCGAGCTCGCATCAGCCGGCCAAGGCGACTCCCCTCAACCATTTCCTCGAACCAGGGAATCCCACCAGCTGTGCCGCGCCGGAAACTTCGTGAGATGCCTGGTAAGTTGCCAAATGATGGCACAATAACAGAAGATGAGGTGTCCCGTGCTGGCGCGAGGGCTGAGCTGGATGGTGCAGCCTCTGATTCTTCCTCGTCAAAGTCCTCCGGGAGAAGACCGAGCTCCTCTAAGACACGCTGGTCTTCACTGACTAGACTGCCAATTGCAACATTCATAAAATCGGCTTCATCTCGAGGCTCTTCCGTCCAAAATGTCAGGGGTGTTCCACAGAAACCACAGAAAATGCGCCGCGTCTCGGGTGCATGGCGCGGTGTGAAGGCGCGACGGATGGAAGAATGCGTTTCGTCTGGGAAGAAAGCATGAGTGCTCGACTGATACCAATCGAGGGGTACACGAAGCCACGCTGTAATAGGTGTGCCGTGGAATCGACCTAATGCATCGTTAGTTATCATCAACAGAGCTCGGAGGGATCTATATACGGTTGTCTCGGGAGCTGTCAAAGTAGACTTCGGCATGTTCGGTAACATTCTCGGGGATCTGAATGCTGTACTCATTACGACCACATGAGCATGATCCATGCAACGGCTCGTGGGCCATGTTGTACGGTAGTACCGGTAACCGCGACGCTGCTGGAGTGGACTGGACTAGATCGATATAGATCTAGATCTGAGCTGTGACATCGGCAATTGTGGCGAGCAGTGGCGAGCAGCTGTACCGCAACTCTACAATTGAGTATACTGCAGAGTATGGGAGATCTCGGTGACTCTTGCACACGAGAAGGGGGAAAAAAAAGGAAGCAGGGTGTGCGAAGGGTGGAGCTTCCTATGACGTTTGTAGATGCCAAGACCTTCCTGACTTTCTCCGCATTGGCCTTATCGGTATCGGTTTCCTTCTCCGCAACTCTCTAAATTCGAAACACTCTCTCTACCCACCGTCGGCCGACATCGACTCCTTCATACCCTGCATACGGTGCTTTACAGCAGGGTTTTCCAGGGATACGATTGACCGACTGTACTCGCCACTAGAAATCCCTTTCTGTAACCGCGACTCGTTCGACCGCAACCTCATTAGCACAAAATGCATCCGGAAGACGACGACCGATCTTCGTCGACGCCGACTGCCGCATCCAAGTCGGGATCCGGTCAAGATAAAGACAAGCCTCGTCTGACCGACCAAGAGAAAAAGAACAACCACATCGCTTCCGAGCAGAAGCGCCGCGCAGCCATTCGTGAAGGCTTCGACCGACTCACGGAATTGGTGCCTGGTCTCGAGGGCCAAGGTCGCAGCGAGAGCATTGTGCTGCAGAAGACTGTTGAGTTTATGCATTTGAAGCTCCAAGAGCGACAAAACTTGATTGCGGAGATTGAGAGTAAAGGCGGCCGGGTAGATGATTCATTGCGGCCTACATAGCCACTGATTATCTTCCTGATGTTTTATTTTGCTCTCTGGTACTGTGCATTATCCCCGTCCAGTTTTTCTCCGCCTTTTTGACCCGCGGCGACATAAACGACTCTGCCGAGGTTCGGAGCCGGTCTCCAGGTAAATCAAACCATCCACTACGAATCCATGTTCACCTCCCGAGGTCATCACTGCATTTCTGAGCCTACTGGCATGGTCGGCAGTCGCATTCTCGCATTGAGGGATCATACTATCTGACACGTTCCCATCCGAAACTTCTCTTCAGATGCTGGGCTGCATTCCCACAACTGCCGGTGGATCTTCTGGCTTTTGAATGCCTTTGTGCGGCCCTGTTTGTATTCGTTTTATTTTGCACTTTTCATTCTTTGTATATCTTTAATCAGAGATTACCAGCGGGTGTGGAAACCAGAATGTGAGTCAGTATGGGTGTGGCCACGGAGCCACCGGGGCGTTTTTCTGCTGGTTGGCTACTTCGATTGAATACCTATTCTAAATACTTTCGCAACTTCCTCTAGGCAACATAATGGTATTTCGGAGTAATTCATTCAAGGGCCGGTGTATTCTGTTCTACTGAGGACCGCAGTAGGGGACAGTCACGTGTAGTAATGCTTGCGAATAGCGTCGATCTTAATGTAGACTAGGTTTTTTGCAATGAGAAACCTGGATTTTAATGCACAACTATTTGCTAAGAACTATCTAACTAGATGCATCTATTTCTTCTACATGGTAGGTCTGGCACCTAGTTCTGCGCCTTGGTACTTAGGGTACTGTGATAGCGAGAGAATCATACCTATGACACAGAACAACTATTAGTCTAGCTGGATTAGCCTGAAAGGGCCAGTCGAGAAACTTCTGTATTATGGTTTACATACTAAGGTCTGATGCATTTTACTTGGTTTACGTACTTGTGTTGACAAATTCGTTCTCATTCTTGACTAATGATTCAAACTACATCACAAGTCTCCACATTGTACAACTGTAAAAGCCTGTCTGAGATACTCTTTGGGCGTGTAGAGCGGCATCGAGTCCTTTCAAATGGTACCTGCGAGCAGCTGCTGTTGGAACTATCGTAGTTCATGACCATGGGTTGACCATAGGTTAAAG
Source organism: Penicillium sp. VS AB III KN (assembly GCA_019775275.1). NCBI lineage: Eukaryota > Fungi > Ascomycota > Eurotiomycetes > Eurotiales > Aspergillaceae > Penicillium > Penicillium sp. VS AB III KN. The sequence goes on from JACWGB010000038.1 coordinate 54,716, forward strand.
GGCAAATACGTAAATAGTTGACCTTCGCAGCCGGATGAGTCCCAAGGTTACTACTATCGGTAATAAAAGCTCTTCTAACCGCTTGGGCCTCATTGTAAAATGTCCTATTATTTACCATGCTTAGAAGAAGTCATAGAATCTGACTCCGAAGCTGCAAGTGACTAGTGCAACATTCAAAGTCTGCCCAATCAGGAATATCGTCAGTGGAGACCGCAATGTCAATCACAGCCCGCATTTACACTCACCAGCACCACTGCTCCTCCAGATACCACCTTCCACAGACACAACCATGTCTGACTCAAAAGCAGCTCTCCTCGACCACATCGACTCCCCCGCCGACCCTCCACCAGCCTACGACCCCCTAACCAAGCCCGCACGCGGGGTACTCCCCCGCCCACCACCACTCTCACTGCCCGTGCTGAACGACCTACGCACAAAAAGAGTCATCCTAGCCTCCCAGTCACCCCGCAGACGCCAAATCCTCGGCTTCCTAGGCCTCCCAGTCGAAGTGATCCCCTCCAATGCAGCAGAAGACCTACCAAAAAGCCTAGCACCATTCGAATACGTGCTCGGCACAGCAACCAAAAAGGCGCAAGCCGTGTACCAGCAGGAAATCACCAACGAGGAAAAGGGCGAGCCGGCTCTCATCCTCGCTGCTGATACCGTCGTCGTCAATACTGCTTCTGGCTCTATCCTGGAGAAACCCACCTCCGAAGCTCATCACTTCTCTATGCTTCGCTCGCTGCGCGATGCTCGCAATCACAAGGTCTACACGGCGCTAGTGGCTATGGCGCCATTGGAGAGTGCGCGGCTGCCGGGATATGCTATGGAGTCGCATGTTGAGGAGACGGATGTTGTGTTTGATGGGGAGGTTTCGGATGAGTTGATTATGGCTTATGTGCGTACGCGCGAGGGCGCGGATAAGGCTGGTGGGTATGGGTTGCAGGGGTTGGGGTCTATTCTTGTGGAAAAGGTTGAGGGCAGTTATGACAATGTTATCGGGTTGCCGTTGAAGGCGACGCTGAAAATTATCCGGACTGTTATGGCGAAGGCCAATGATGAGGATCGGTTGGCGGATGATGATGATCTGGATGAAGGGGATGAAAATGAGGATGCCGAGTGAATATCCATGGATGTTATGGGCATTGAGATTACCCTTGCTCATGTTGAGCAGATCTTGTTTTGTTACCCTTTGCGCTTTCCGATAGATTTATCAGATATGAATATACTTTACTGGAATGGTATCAAGGTGGGTACAGAGGATATAATTTCTTGTAGGCAGGAAGAATTGGAGCACCGAACTGTGTCGGGCGAGACAAATGAGAAATTTCGACATATACATAGGCGGAACGCCTGACCAGAATAAAAGAAACCAAAACCCTTTTCAAATGACTCCGCTCTATGCCTTCCAGATCCGGCGCAGAGCCTCGGTGATACCCACGTCGTTGGTCTCAAACTCGTACAGGCCGACCGCGGTGGTCAGAGTGAACCCGCGCAGAAGCCAGTTCAAGAGCGAGTGGAACTTGGGGACACGTTGCGGACGGAAGTAGTCGATGATGGAAGCCCTGTATGAGGTTAGATCTGTGCAGATATGCGATAGACGGGCTGCTTACTGGAATCCGATGTGGGAGTGGGCGACCAGAAGCGAGCAGAGGACGGCGTCCATGACGGGGTTGAGGGAGCCGGCGGCGAAGGGAGCGAGAGTGAGGGGGATCAGACCGACGCAAACGGCTCTGCAAATACCGATCAGCATTGTTCACATCCAGAAAGCTTCACTCATTCTTTCAAAACTGGGGTATGACGAACCTCTCGAAAGTCCAGTGGTAGCTACCCTCGGAGGGGTGAGGCTTAGGAACAGGAACCGGGTCGTTCACTGGCGCAGGGATTAGTACGAGACTCAATCAATTGTCAACCCTGCCATTCGCCTCGCTATTCCAGCCGAAAACCACAGAGTCCATATAGCTTAAACGCAATCCGGGTTGAGTCGTTGGAAGCGCGAGGAAAAAGGCATGGAACTTTCGGGTCGTCACATACTGGTTCCCTCAACCGTCTCTATATACCGAGATTCACGTTAGCAACCGGCCACATAATCAAGTACCCTTCACAATCTCAACACTGCCAACTCATCACCAGGCAGAGGTAATACGTACGCGGCAATGGGGGCAGGATCTGCTTCCGAGCGGAGGCATGGAAAGCGACCACCTGCGACACGCCGACATTCTGACGCAGAAGGGAAGACCGGGTCGCAAGAGTCTGCCGGAGTAGTGATGGGCGCGCGAATGAAGCCATAGTTGAAGGTAATGGATGAGAGGAGAGCAAGGACTCGCACAAGGATGAAGTTGGCAACCTCGGGATTCCGACTCGGTATGTCAGCGAATTCTGCGTCAGCTGATTGGCTGGCGGGAACCCGCTCAGCCGAGATTGGCCGATATACACTCTACATATGCACTCTATACTCGTGCTTTATACTCGTGCTTTATTTCAAGTCGTGCTTATTTTGCTTATTACCAGATATTTCTTTGCCTCGTGTTGTGAAGTTATTGCTTATGCATATCCCTAATTGTTTCTATTTATTAGATTTGCTTGGTTACATCCCGAGAACGTCATAACCGCGACATCCCGAATATGTCATATCCCAGAATTTCATGGCGGGCATCTCGTCATTTTTTGGCTTCTAACATTCCGAACGCTTAAAACTTCAGCACAGCCTTGCCCTTGTTCTTGCCGTGGAAGATGCCAACCAGGCCCTCGGCAGCATTGTCGATGCCCTCGGTCTCGTGGATGAGCACCTTGAGGGAGCCATCCTTGATCCACTTCTGCACATTCTGCTGGTGCTCCTTGGTGTAGACAGGACCCATGTTCTTGTCGTAGACGATGAAGCCACGCATCGTGAGACGCTTGACGAGGAGTTGGTGGATGTTGTTGATGGGGTACGGGGCGGTGTTGTACTGCGAGATCATACCGCAGACGACGACACGGCCGAAGTTATGAATCGCGTCCAGCGCAGCCTCGAGGTGCTCGCCGCCGACGTTCTCATAGTAGATGTCGATGCCCTGAGGGGCGAGACGGGCCAGCGCAGCAGCGGGCTTCTCAGTCTTGTAGTTGAAGCCACCGTCGAAGCCGAGCTCCTTGATGATGTAGTCGAGCTTCTCGTCCGAGCCCACGGATCCAATGACCTTCAGACCCTCGCGCTTGGCCAGCTGGCCGACGAGCTGGCCCACGGCACCGGAGGCCGCAGACACAAAGATGGTCTCGCCCTTCTTGGGCTTGCCAATGTCGTACAGGGACGAGTAGGCGGTCAGACCAGGCATACCCAGAGGACCCAAGAAGACGCGGATATCCTCGAGGCCGAGGGGGTTCTCAAGCTTGTGAATGAGACCCAGGCTCTTGCCATCCAGAGCAATAACCTGCTGAATGGGAACATGGCCAATGACCAGGTCGCCCTCCTTATAGTTGGCGTTGTTTGAGCGGATAACCTTAGCAACGGTGTCGCTGTGAATAGGCTTGTTGATCTCGAAGGCGGGGGCGTAAGACTCGACCTCAACGGGGCGCATACGGCCACGCATGTAGGGGTCATAGCTAGTGTAGAGCGACTGAATGACGACGCCGTCAGCGGGAGCCGCAACGTTGGCGTCATAGGGGGCGGGCTCGACAGCCAGGTGCTCCCCAGGGACGGGGTAGCCCTCCGGGATCTTCTTGAAGATAAGAGCCTTGTTGGACATGGTGTCAATTGGGATAGAGGGATATAAGTTAGGTGGTAGATGGGAGGAGTATGTGAGCTAGGAACACAGGCTGGTGTAATGCTCTTTATAACAGAAAGCTTGTACAACTGTCAAAGCGGGGCGACCGAGGCAGAATTCAAAAATGCGTATTTACTATTATAAAGCAACGGGCCATTTCCCGATGGGTTCCGGAGAAGCTTCTCGAGAAGGTTATAGTCGATCTCGAATCATTGGGCTCCACTTCCCTGCACATTTTCCGTCATTATGAAACAGCTACCTATCAAAACACTAAGAGACTGGCCGCTAACTACTGTGTGCCACCCGTGTCAGAACTTTGCCACTTTATGGAACTTTCTTGTAAGAACTTAATCGAACGGAGACTTTTTGAGCGGGGGCTCTTGACTGCTTAGGTGCCGTGGTGGAGCTTCGGAGGAACTGAAAACGACTCAAGCCGACGGGCGACCGCCATTCTGGGTAGGAGAACCGCGTGCACAGGTGAGAGTCTATTCGTCATAAATAATCTGAATAATCTGGATGATGCGCAATCGGCGTTTCTAAGCACGGAGCAATTTACGCGATCTGGTCGAGGCGGCGGGACCTGGGGCTTGGCTTTGGAGAGGCACGATGTTATCTGTGACGGGGACTTATTATTGGATGTCGAAGCGCGAGGATCTCTACAGGAGAAAAATCGATATTGCTTATGCCGGACATAAGCACTAAATGTCAGGGTTCGCTTATCTCCGTGGAGAGATCTGAGGCAAACCTACTGCGTACAGGAATATATATCCTATATCCTATAAATAGTGCAGTATTTGGAAAGGTTATGCAATAAAAATTAAACGGCTATTTTGTTCCAGTATAAAATCGTCTATGCCTTTCCAGCCACTATAGGAGCTGCCTTAGAGATGAAATAGTCCTTGCCCTTCATCATCTTCACCATAAAGCTGAAGGGAGTGAAGCCGAATATCTGCCCAGTGCCTCCCGACTCGCCAACCGGGACAAGCATCAAGATACTCTCGCCCTGGTCATAGGACTTGCGCTCACCCTTGCCCAGGATATCCGCCTTCAAATTGTTGGCCGCCACTTGGGCCTGCTCCGCAGCCTTGAACGAGAGGCGCATCGAGTTATTAGTGATGTCGCCGGCAGCATAGATATTTTCAGACGACTCCACGCGCATCTCCTTGTCGACCCTGACCCAACCGTCCTTGTCCAAGAATTGCCCCGGGATGAAGCTGTTGTTGGGGATCACGCCCGTAGTCGGGATATAGAGGTCGGCGGAGATTTTCTCGCCGTTGTCTAGAGAAACCATCCACGCATCGCCTGATGCCTCGACACCGGTCACTCGTGTAGAGGTAATGACCTTGATCTTCTTCTGCTCCAAGATCTTCGCTGCGGCCGAGCTGCCCGACGACTTGAGCATCGGGAGCACGCGATCTGTCGCCGAGACCAGGGTGATGGCTGCCGAGCTGCCGTTCTGTTCCATCGCCTCGGCCAGCTCACCAGCCAGCTCGACTCCAATGGGCCCGGCACCACCAATGACAATCTCCTTGGCCGCAGTAATCTTCTGCTGGGCCGCCTCGATAAGCTGCTTTACATCATCGCGGTTGGACTGTTTGAACGGGATGGAGAAGCCAGTAATCTCGCCAGTGGTGGAAGTAGTAGTGCCTCCCGAAGCGAGCGCGAGGTAGTCATACGACACCGATCTGGCCTCGCCATCATTGGAAGTCACCGAGACGCTCTTGGCGGCGACGTCGAGGGCAGTCGCAGTGCCCAGCATAAACTCGAACTTTTCAACCGGGTATTTGGTGAAGGCATCCGTGATCGAAAGCAGATACTGCTCCGCCTTAAAGGCACTGGCCTTGGCGACGATGCGGGGTGCAGCGATATTCCAATAGAAAGTGGGGGACGGGTTGATCAACACGACCTTGGTGTCGGGGACCTCCAGCAGGGAGTGAGCGATGCTGAGACCGGCGTAGGATGCTCCAACGATCACGACTTTGACAGGAGCCATAGTGAATATGGGGAATATTCAAGGACTGAGAAAGCTCGAGCGAACAGACTATCTTATGGGAAACGATGTTCCTGTCAGGCCAGCCACGCCGCAGGTAGAATCAGCTATGGATTATGAAGACGGGAGGACTCATACGCGTGTATGCAGTAGCCTGCTTGTCAGCTCATGCAAGCAAAGGAGCAGTGCTTATCAGCCCGCATTTTTCGCTTTTTTCCTTGGCGGCCTGTTCAGGGCTCCGTCTCGACTTTGAATTCCAGCATAGCAGTGCTTCATCAACTAGATAGCAATGCATCGTAGTGAACGTAGAATTTTATAGCAACCCACGGCGTTAAAAAACAACAAAGCCAGCCAGATTTAAGGTGTGGGAGGTGATTGAGTTGATAGAATGGGTGGCCCATGATCTTGAATATAATCTAAAAATACGTCAAAACTTTCATCCAAGGTCGACGTGGCGCAGTGGTTACCGCGGCGGCCTGCTAGAGCCTTAACATCTCAGTTCACTGAGGTTTGATCTCTCAAATAGGAGAGCCGTTTCCTTCGGGTTCCTCGGTTCGAATCCGGGCGTCGACGCATTCTTTTTTGTTTTTCTTTTTCTTTTGTCCCCCAGGAGCTAGGAATCGACTATCTGAAACTGATCAACTTCTTTTTTATTTTTATTATTATTATTATTCATGTTTGTTGCACTTGATAGATAGCCTTTCACGTAGCAGCAATTTGAAAAACTGTTCAACGTTGCCACTCAACCGGCCAGACCGTCAAGGTACTATCGATAAGAGTCATGTGATGTAAATTTTGGTTTTGCTAATTTCTGTCGCGCCGAAATATTTCAATCTCAACCTTTTCATCAACTCCTTCAAAAATGTTTGGTGCCGTTCGTCGATTCGGTGTCTCCCAGGCACTGCGCGCATCTGCGCCGCGTTCCCTTTCTTCCCTTTCATCGCGATGGGCGCCCCAATTACTCAAATGGCAACCCCCTTCTACCCGGTCTTCTGCCTTGGCCAGATCTTTTCAAACTTCGTTCCCTGCGCTGAGTGCAACCTCTGCGGAGGCTGCTGAATCACCTGTGTTGGCGGAGCCAGAATTGGTCACCGAGTTTGCGGATTTGCAGACAAAGGGGCTCGTCGACGCCTCGATCGTTCGGAATATCACCAGCCCTAATCGGATGGGCCTGACGACTATGACCGACGTGCAGAGCCAGACTCTCCACCAGATGCTTCGAGGCACTGATGTGTATGTGTGAAATACTTCAATCCGTTTCGCTCAGCCTACTAACGCTTCCTTAGTCTGGCCCAGGCAAAGACTGGAACTGGCAAGACGCTTGCTTTCCTTGTCCCGACCATGCAGAACATCCTTAGTGACCCTACGCTCAACACCAAGCCCGAACACGGTCGTCGCGGACAGGCTACTGCTGCTGATATTCGGGCTCTTATCATCTCGCCTACTCGAGAACTTGCTGAGCAGATCGCCGTCGAGGCCATGAAGGTCGCCGCTGGCACCGGACTCAAGGTGCAGACTGCAGTGGGTGGTACGCAGAAGAGAATTGGCTTGATGAAGATCCAGCGTGACGGCTGCCACTTGCTAGTCGGCACTCCCGGCCGTATCAAGGACATTTTTTCGGACCCTTCCAGTGGTGTTTCCGCTCCGCGGCTGAACACCCTGATCCTGGACGAAGCCGATCGTCTTCTGGACCAAGGCTTCGCCCCCGAGGTCAAGGCCATCCAGGATCTCCTTCCGGATCCCTTCAAGGTCGACCGTCAGACTGTCATGTTCTCGGCCACCGTCCCTAAAGAGGTTATGCACATGGTCAAGCGTACTATGAAGCCCGACTTCCAGTTCGTTAAGACTGTTCGCGATGATGAGGTCCCTACCCATTTCAGAGTCCCTCAGAAGACTGTCTTCCTGCGTGGATATGAAAATGCTCTGCCCTCGATCCTTGAGCTCGCCAAGAACTACCAGGCTAAGCAACAAGCTGATCCTAGCCTGCGGCCATTCAAGGCAATTGTGTATTTCAACTCCACCAGCGAGGTTAACCTTGCGGCCGAGGCTTTCAACTCTCTGAAGTCCGAGCCCGGCAACCCACGGAGTGGGTCTCCTCTGGGTCGCATGCGCATGCTTGAGATCCATTCCCGTCTCAGCCAGGGTCAGCGCACCAAGAGCGCGGACACCTTCCGTAAGACCCCCGAGGCTATCCTCTTCTCTTCGGACGTGACCGCTCGTGGCATGGACTTCCCCGATGTCACCCACGTTCTCCAGGCGGGTGTTCCTCGTGATCGCGAGACCTACATTCACCGACTTGGCCGCACTGCCCGTGCCAACAAGACCGGTGAGGGCTGGGTCTTCCTCCACGACGGAGAGAACGAGTTCTACACCGACAGACTGGGAGATCTGCCCATCCACGAGGACAGCCAGTCTCTTCCCACCGCCATGGCGGACATGTCCAAGCCCTCGGACAACCTTTCTCCTGCGACCGCCTTGACCATCAGCCAGATGAAATCCGCTATGGAAGAGGTCTCACCCCTCACCCGTGAGAACACGTACCGCTCTCAACTTGGCACTCTGCTGCAAAGCTTCAGCAGCAAGCGTCACGCTATTCGCATCCTGAACAACCTCGCCATCCACGGCTACGGCCTGTCCGAGCCCCCGGCCGTCAGCGCCAACATTGCCAACAACCTCGGCATTTCCAAGATCCCGGAGTTGACAATTGGTCCGTCACAACGGCGTCATGTCGACGGTCAGGGATCACAATCGTCTGACCGTGGCTTCGGCCGCCCGTCTGACCGTGGCTTCGGTCGCCCGTCTGACCGTGGCTTCAGTCGCCGTGGCTCCGACCGTGGTGACCGTGGTGACCGTGGCTTCCCCCGTCGTAGCTTCGATCGCGATAACCAGGACCGAGGCGACCGCGCGTTTGACCGTGGACGCTCCTCCGGCTTTGGCGGACGTCCCCGCTTCTGATCATGATCTCCGGCGGTGCAAGAACGAATAAAATGGTTTACATCTGCCGTTAGGTCATGCCTTGCATCCGACTTGATGAAGCAAGAAAATCGATAGAGATATCCCATCCTTTTCGCATCAGACGGCGTCTTCTGTCTCTTTCCAAGGTTGGTTTTGTTGCCATGTACTATATGCCTTTCACTATTCTCCGACTCTCAACTTCTCAGCTCATGTTTTACCTTGTTTTTATGTACTTCGAACTTCTTGTCTTACATATCAAATCATCTAATTTGGCAATATTATGTGTAACACTTTCTATCAAGAAACTTGGAACTCCGTTCCCACAGTCTATCCTGACTTTATTGTATGAGATATCCAAGCCATCCATGATCTAACATGTCCATTTTGGGAAAGGGGAATAAGTAACACGTCGAAAGTCAGGAAAAGGTCGAAGCCGTATGTAAAATTCAATCGCACCCAAATATTTCTGCAGTTCTGAACAAAATAAAATAAAAACCGAATCTACCACAGATACTTACGACCTGAACACTTACTCGCGCGCAATCATGTGCTCGCGCGCAGGACCAGTACCGATCCACTTGATAGGAACACCACCGATCTCACGCTCAATGTACTCAATGTAAGCCTTCGCATTGGGCGGCAAGTCCTCGTAGCGAGTCACGCCCATAGTGTTGGTCTTCCACCCAGGCAGAGTAACATACTCCACCTGAAGCTTCTCGACGACGTTGGGATCGGCGGGGAAAGAATAAGTAGTGCGAGTGCCATCGGGCAGAATGTACGCAACACCAACCTTGATCTCATCAAAGTCATCCAGGACATCGAGCTTGGTCAGGTTGAGCGCAGTGTAGTGGTTGATAGCGTGGGAGTAGCGCGCCAGCACGAGATCGAGCCAGCCGCAGCGACGACGACGGCCGGTTGTGACGCCGAACTCGCGACCGATGCGCTGCAGCTTGTCGCCGTCCTCGTTGAGCTGTTCGCTGGGGAAGGGACCGGAACCCACGCGGGTGGTGTAGGCCTTCAGAACACCGATGACGGACTTGATGCTTGTCGGGTTAAGAGCGAGAGCCTGCACGGCACCGCCCAGACCTGTTGATGACGAGGTCACGAAGGGGTATGTGCCGTGGTCCAGGTCCAGCATCAGGGCGTTGGCGCCCTCGACCAGGGTGTTGGGCGAGTTCTTGTGCTCCTGCAGGAAGGCGAGCTGGTCGACGATGTACGGCTTCAGTTGCTTGCGGTACTCCTGCGCATTCTCTGTATTAGTACACAGTTACACATTCCACAAATTCCCGAAGGCGCTCATCATACCTTGAAGCGAGTAATCTCCTCCTCGACGTCGTAGGCGAGTTCACCGAACCGCGTACGGTACGAAGTGTGTAGGGTGCGCAGTTTCCGCTCAAATGTCTCCTCGTCCAGAATCTCGCCGACGCGCACACCGCGACGCGCCGCCTTATCACTGTAGCAGGGACCAATACCTTTACCAGTAGTGCCGACCTTGCGGCCACCAAGACCAGCCTCCTCCAGACCATCAACAACGGAGTGCAGATCGAAGCAGACGTGCGCGCGGTCGGAGATGAAGATGCGCTTGCCGGCTGTGGACAGGCCCTTTGTCTCGAGCTGGGCCAATTCCTTGAAGAAGCTAGGAACGTGGACCACGGTACCGGCACCGATCAGGTTGATACATGAGGGAGAGACGAGACCCGAGGGCAGGATGTGGAAGTCGTAGGTGACGTTCTCGTGAACGATGGTGTGGCCGGCGTCTAGTTCAAGAGTTTGTCAGTCATTTGAATCCGGGCCGGCATAGACCCAGGTAGATTAAGCCTAAATGAGAGAAGTAGAACTCACTGTGACCACCAGCTGCACGACAGCACAGTGTCGCCTGCTGTGACAGCATGTCTGTAATCTTTCCCTTCCCTGTCCCGCAATCGCAATCAGTATTCCAATTCCATTTCCAGTTCCAATTCCACAATCCCAAGACATTGGAACATACCCTCATCTCCCCATTGACTGCCCAAAACGATAGAGACCATGGTGGCTTCGTGTAAGGCTGATTAGAATTGACGGATTCGCAATGGTGGGATTTGAAGCAAGAAGATCGGATGGCGGGGCAAACTGGCTCGGGTTAGTCTCGGTGTGTCCCTTTTGACCTTTGTCGACCCCAACAATCGACTTACAATTGATTATTGTCACGGTAGAAATATATGTTTCAACAAGCGTTGAATAACTTTATACAGTGACTCATGATACTGACAGGTATTTTTTCTTTTTTCCCCGTAACGTTGTAACGACTGTACCGGCGAGACCCGCGCGGGGTTGTTGCCTCAGGCATTTAGGGCAAGGTTTTCCCCGTCGTTTTGCTTTTCCTACTCAACTATGACTTTAGGAGAAGAGTTTAGCTTTAGACACTTTGGATTTTGTATTTTACCATATGATCACGAATTAGATCTATCAAATGCAATATCTAGGGTATTCACTGAACCGACACCATGCCGAAAAAGTCAAATGACCTCACTGGCAAATGAAGCCCACGGGCATTCCAAAACGCCAGCACACATCCTCATATATTCAATTATAATAAAACCCTCAGACCACCTTTCCACCTTCCCGCATCCATTCCCGGAGCCCCCCAAGCTCCAGAATGCATTCGCGGTGCAATTCACAGGCTACATCCCAGTGCTTCCGCACTTGAACATCCTCCTCGATACCTCGTAGGTATGCAGCGAAGCCGCCCTTGCCGCTACCCGGGACAAGATCGTCGGCTTCGTCGGGCGCATTTCCGCTCTCCTCGCCCTTCTCGCCATCTTCGTCGGGCCCATTTATTCGCAGCCGTGCAGTGTCGCCGACGGCGCTGATCCATTTCGGAGAAAGGCCTGTTTCAATGGCTTCTTGTCGGGTGTTGAAGTGGAGGAGCATTCGTCGGTTGAATATGTTCCAATCGTGCATGTATGTGCTCATTGCAGATACGTACCAGTTCCACTTGTCGCGGGAAAGAGTCTGGTATGAGCCTGTTTGGGTTTTTTCTGGTGCCTTTGGTCGTTTGGGAGGGTTTGGTAGTTTGAGTTCTCGAGGTCGAATGTCACGCTTTGTTATTGTCGTTTGTCTTGCCCTTGACTCGAATGGGAGGTTGGCGTGCACATCTTCTAGGTTCTCGATTCCACCGCTGTTTGTGCTGGTGAAGGGCACCGTGTTTCGGAGATTACCCAGATCAAAGAGGGGCGTACGAATCTCTGCATTAGGTACGCCATTCTCAGTCTGCGGGGTGGGGTGGGCTTTCTTGGTTCCGGAAGGATAGTCTCCAGTAACGCGAGTAGCGAGGTTCGGATAACTCGTGCTCCTTGTGCCACTGGCGGGAACTTCGTTTGGCATGGCACTTGCTGGCGCAGGAGGCTCGTCGATGTCCATAGCCTCCGCATCAGCAGGTACTGACCGGCTGGGCTCAGGAGGCGTGTTGACATTGATTGTCTCCTTAGCTTCATCGGCTTCAGTTGCCACGCTGGCGGCCTGAGGAGCACTTCGCACTTTCGTGCTTGGTCTCGCCTGCTTCTTTGGGCTTCGCGGGGGTGTATTGGAAGATGATCGCGCTTTATCGGCCTCTTGGGCGTTCCAGGAAATGTCCTTCACCTTCTCAGACCACTGGTCCGCATGAAACTTTGCCTGTGCAAATGGTGTCGGTACTTGCTGCTGCGGTAGTTGAGGCTCATTTCCAGGTCCAGGCCTGAATGAGTTGAAGCCAGGCGATCCTGATAACCCTCCAGCCCGTGCTGAGTCAGTTCGAGTTGATGCACGAGGCCGATTTCCCATGTTAGGTGTCTTGCCATCTGTGGCGCTGGCGCCAAGGAAATCAAAACTCTGTATATGTTCCCTCCAGTCTTCGGCAGAGAACTTCTTGTGCAGATTGCTGCGTTGTGGGTTTGTTAAATTTTGGGCGAATTTGAGTCTGCCAAGTGATTGTGAGCGTATGCTATCATACAGCACGTGGGTTTAACATACGAGTCCTCAGACTGTGCCGGGAAATCCGGTCGATAGGAAGCCTTGGGGAATGCTGCGCTGTCCGAATTATGTCCTTTATGTCCGTAGGCGTCAGCGGTCAAATCCATGAAATAAGGGCTCCGGGTAGGTCTTCGCCAACCACCGGATGGCCGGGGCGTAGGCGGCCGGGAGTGATGAGCCTTTAAGCAGGTGGGAGGGTTCTCACCGGGTCCCGAGCTGGAGTTTTCATGATAATAGAAGTCGGCGAATTTCTGATCACGTCGCAGTCGACTTTTGGGTACAGCCTTGGGTTTGGATGCGCTAGGTCGGCGCACTTCTTCGGTATCGTCGTCCTCATCGAGTTCACTCGAACTCGTGGACACAGAGTAGGTACGGTTCCGCCTAGCCTTGGGGCTGGCGCTGCGATGCCTCTCTGAATCACCGTTGACAGGACTGGATGGGTTTGTCCGCGAGTTTGGCGTTCGATAGGAACCAGAGGGCGTGCGCACAGTTGACGAGCGTCCGAGTCCAGAGCTCGAGAAGAAAGTCCTCTCACCTCCCGAGGTGGCGTAGCTTGTACCAGTTCGCTGGGCGAAAGTAGGGGCCGGTTCTGGAGCAGCCGGTTTCTTTGCGGTCGGCGGAGGCGCAGAATTGAAATACATGCTGCTCGGCCGGTCACTTCGGGTGTTGGTATACGCCGAAGTATTTCGAGCCATAGGCTCATCGCCTCCAGCAGTACCCGGCGCAAACCCATTTCTCTTCTTGGGAGAATTGGGGCTTGAAGGTCCCTGGGATTTCAAACTTTCTTTGAAGTACTCATACGCGGACTTGGGCCGCTGGGCACCGAAAGGCGCATTCTGCTGCCTCGGCGTGCCTCCCGAGGAAGCAGTTGCACGTCCCGTCTCGGGATCAAAGCCTCGCCAGCCTGCTGTACTAGAGCCCCTCATGCCATGGAAGGCCCGGTACGCATCAGCCCTGGTCTGCGCCTCGTCCTGCGGTTTCTGCCATTGTTGCGGCCCTGCTCGCCCTTGGGCTGCGAAACGTTGGGCACCGGCCGAGGGTCCTTTAGAAGATGTCTCGGGTCGACTATTGTATGCCTGCTTCGCTGGTGGTGGCTTGGGAGGTTGTGTAGTAGTGTAGGTCGGCCCCTGTCTGCGTGTGGGGTTTGTCTTTGGAGGCCCGTAAACCTTGCCGTAGCCGGCGCGCAATCGATCAGTGTCGTATTTGAGCCGCTGCTGGGGATCACTGAGGATTTCATTAGCCGCCTGAATGGCCTGGAACCGGGCAATGAATTCCTGTTCCTTGCCCGGGTTCCTGTCAGGATGGTATTTAAGTGCTAGATGTCCAAATCAGTGCTGCTCCCATCCATCATTCCGTATCTTTGGCATACCTAGTTTCCTGAACTGCTTCTTGATCTCCTCCGTCTCCGCGCTGGGCTGGAGCCCCAAGTCCGCATAGTAGTCCCTTCGGACGTCCGCCTTCACCATGTTGATCCCGTTATCGTGCCGGAGTTATGAATTTTGTAGGGCTCAAGGTGCATAGTCGATAGTCCAGTAGATAGTCGGCAGTCCCACACATGACCAGTTACGAAGTGAGATTTCGAGTCTTCGAGGTATGCGGCTAAGAGCGTCGCGGCGCGTAGATGCAGGAGAGGCGTGTCAAGGGTCCGTAGAAACGAGAGCGAAGTTCCGGAAGCTTAACTGCGTCGGGGCTATCGCTGCCTAGGCAGTGATCTTCAGAATAAAAGCGACTGGGGGGGATGAGGGTTGGCGGAGGCGGTGGTCTGCGCAGTTCCGTTCCGACAGGGCTCAACCGGATTCGATTCAGCTGAGACAGGGAGGTTGGTTCTTGCGATCGTAACGACCGGGCATCGTATTCCCCGGATTAAAAGAAGGTGGAACCGAAGGGTAGTCGGGACTGCGATCAAAGATCGCAGATCTCGAGCACTGGGCACCTGATGAGGTTCAAGTCAGGCTGTTGGGTCCAAGCGTTAGTCGCGCCGAATTGGGCGAAGCAGCCAACGAGATGCAACCAAATGGATTCACGGTGAGCGCCGCAGTCCCCGAATGGACAAAGCAAGGTTGATGTGTTGGCGGAATGGAAAAAAAAGCGGGCGAGTGTTTGTTTTGGCGGGTCCCGATCCCAAGATTGCTGCCCAAGGCACTCGCCGACCTCAGTCTAGACAACTACACGCTCATCTCAACCTTTGGTCAACTTCAAAATCAAGTCAATTAACCCCGAGCCTTTCAGTCATTGTTCATATAGTATGATATAGTTTATATATAGTGTCTATAATATATATGGTATCCTAAACATTGAAATCAAGCAAAATAACAGAAGAAACAGACATCCTTATATCATGAAGCCAGTCCTTTTCACCTGGAATACCTCTTTGACTATGTCCCAGAAAATGAAAGCAGAGAGTGATAGAAGAGGTGGGGGAATAAGTGATGGAGGGTGGAGAGTGAGCAGAAAACACGGCGAGTGTCAAAGGATAGAAATAGAAATGAATAGGCAAAGAAAAAGCCATAGAGAAAGAGAAGAAAGACCTTCAAGCATCACCACCGGATGCGCCTGGTCCCGAACCACCGAAGAAATACCCCTCCAGAAGATCATAATTGGGATTTTCGCTCCAGTCATGCTGGAAGTCCACAGCCATGCCAAATCCAAGATCAATTCCCACATTCTGGCCGAGGGTAGGCCCGAGAGTGTGCAAATACCCAGCATTAGGATCCGTTTCCATATGGTTCTGGGCCTCGGGATCGCCCGGTCTAAACTCAAGGAAATCCAGGCCCATGCCCGGCTGCGCCTCCGTGTCTGTAGGTGCAACAGCATGAGGTCCATTTGCAGCCATGCTGCCTGGGGAGCCACCCTGCTGCGGCGAGTTTCCGTAGTAGAATTGCAGCGGAGGTTGTGGGGTTGTCCGGTTTTCATATTTCATGAAATACTCCGTGGACTGAGTGCGCTGCCCGAATGACGGACCGGCTTGGTCCGCAGGAAATCCCGAGGCCATTGACTCTGCCTGTTCTGGGCGGACGGGGTAAGCTTGCCCGGCAGGTCTATTATCGGCCGGGGATCGATCGGCCATTGGTACATTGTCGCTGAAAAGATCTGCCAGATTCATGTCGAATTTCGGAACTGGCCGCTGAGCACGGTTCTGCGCGTACCGCCGGGAGCCTTGGCCTCGTTGTCTTTGGTCCATTGACTGGCGGGCTCGACCGGGATACGAAGAGCCTGCACCGTGTGAACCAGCATGCACACGAGCCATGTCAACTTGTGATCCGAAGCCCGTGGTAGACAAGCTCATCTGGACTGTGGCCTTGCTCATCCGCTCGAAGGCATCTCGGCAGGCTTCGGCAGGGGGGCACTTATGCATCAAGTCACCCAGCACGGATGTGGCGGCAAGCACAGTGAAATCAACCTCGTCAAGGGTCTAGACGGGTAGAAGTGAAGTGTTAGTGTCGGGGTAAGGTAAAGTGTGTAGCAGATACATACCAAACGACTTCGAACGAGAGGGGAATGCCAAATGGCATATAAGAAGGAGATACCAGCCATGAAGATATGGTGAGTAGCAAGATACGTGTAGTTGAGCAATCGCACCCGATGCAGCTGGCGATAGATCCGAATAACTTTCTGTCCAGCCTCGGCAACATTTACATAGACATGGTCCTCTTCATCATCTTCATCAACATTAAGAAAGGAAGGACTTGGGACATCGTCGGCCGGAGTGAGCTCTCCGGCCAACTCGGCAGGAACAGTCAAACTCTGCTGGTAGAGCAATATAATGGCCTGCCAGTAGTTCAACTCCAAAAGTTCGATGGAGAACCTCACGCCAGTGTCGGCCCGCGTCGGGGCCGTTTCATGCCATTCCACAAGGCGCCGGTGGACATCGTGACGCCAGGAGCGGAAGGAATCGAAACCCTGAAGGAATGGGGAGGTGACTTCGGCGATAGGGAAAATTACAGAACTCCCTGGGGAGCGTCTTCGAATGGCGCGTGTCTGCTGATATTGAAGGACGTCGTGGATCTCGGACTGGAGGAGGCGGAGTTTGAAGTATTGAAAAGCAACGTGCTTATAGGTGGGAGCCCCATGGGGAGGCGTCAAAAGGCCGGATTTTGTGATGTACTTGTCGTCTTCCATGGACGGGAATTCCGTGCTGATGGCCTGATCGCTGATGCCAAATGGTCGTCCGACACAGGTGGCCACGAGACGGTCGAAACTGTACACACACCACCACAGACGGCGACGCAGGTCGCGAACCCATTCACGTCGTCCTCTCTCGCGAGCATCAATGTGCGACTGAACCTGGTTTCCGTCTTTCGATCCAGAGTCAAGGCCCACGCCATCTTCGTAGTGAAGACCCAAGTCAACGGCCAAGCGCATCGCAACACCGACAATATACCAAAGGCCAGGAGCAACCGGCCGTAGCAAGGCAAAACTGGCCAAGAGAAGCACTGCCTGAAGCTCCTCCAAACCACCGAATCCTTCACTCGACGAAGAACCGAGGAATGATTCCAAGTGAACAATGGCAGATGCATGGTATTCCTCCGGTTGATACTGGTGATCTGAGAGTCTCGGTCTTTTGGAAGTTGATGAGGATTGGTCACGGCCAGCGCGACTTTCGTCATCTGAGTCTTGAGGTTTATCTTCGAAGATAATCCCAGCGCCGATGGCAAACACAATGTTGAGGACATAAAGAGCTCGCGGAGAGCGATCCTGCTCCTTCAACTGATATGTGCGGTCCAAAAGTTCCATGAAATCACCGCGATGAAGAATAGGCATTTGAGGATTTGCGTGTTCGAAATACAGATCAACCAGTCGCTCAGCGAGCTCCCGATTCGGGAAAGATGCACGCTTCATCATCGGTTTCGTCTGAAGCCCAAAGAACGAATCGCGCATGGAACCTGCGCCCGAACCAGTAGCTGTCTGGGGCAGCCGATCGCCAGTGCGAAGTGGCCCGCGTTCCGGGTTGCCAGGGATCGAGCTTCTGACTGCAGCAAAGACGACCCGAGCGAACGAGATTCCAGATGTTGAGCCGAGATATCGAGGATCGGATGTTCCTTGCACAGAAACCATGCCAATATTTGACACTAGATTATGCAGATGCCAATCATTCTCACTTTCAGCATCACGATTCTGCTCCCCATCCGCTCGTTGATCGGACCGATTAGTCTCTTCCTTCACCCCAGTACTCTTCCACTGTGTCTTGTCCTGGCTCTCGCCCGCTTGGCCGTCGCCAGATGATTGAGCCGCATCGCCTTCAGTCTCTGTTTTTAGAGCTTCTTCTTCATCAAATGCAACTGCTTTTTTGAACTTGATATTGTGATCCGCCAACTGCTTCTCTAGGTGAGCGACTCGAGTTTCAAGGAAATACACATAGCTGCGCGGGATCTCGCGCTTCGTTATAGGGTCGTAGCCGACACATCGGACCCCCGCCTTTTCGCAGGACTGGCACCTCGGCAGACGCTGATCACATCGGTTTTTGCGCAATCGGCAGCGATTACAGGCAGAGACATTACGGAAGGAAGAGGAGGAAGCGCTCGTTGCGACAGTCGCGGTGGACACCGCGGGCGAGGCCGACGGTACGGCGGCGGGGTTGAGACCAGTATTTGACATGGAGTCGGATTGAGTCGGGGGCGTTTCGCCGGAAGGGTGCGGTCTCTTCTTCCCCGAAGATACGGGTGACGGAGGGGAGGGGGCGTTAGGCATGTTGAGGGACGAGAAGCGAGAGCCGCAGACATGCGATCATCTCTCGAGGGTGGAGCTCTGCGGAGATAGCGATCGGGAACAGCGGTATCACTCCCCTTGGCGGATCAGCGTTCATGATAGATCCGAACTGATGCGGCGGAACCGGTTCGAGGCAAGGATTGGATCTTGTGGTTCTAAAATATAGGAAAGAAGGCGGCCCGCACCCGCAACGTTGTCGGTGGACAAGCTCTCGGCGGCACGAGCGGCTCGTGACGTGGGGTAGATTATCATCCGAGAGTGGATGGGGCTGAAAATCGATTTCTAGACAGCACAGAGGAGTGGCGATAGTCGAGCAGTCGAGCGCAAGCACAAGAACGATCGACCACCGTCCTGGGAATGACTGCAAAGGCGCAAAGCTGTTGGAGAAAAGAAGAAGTCGGATTGGCAATGCCGATAGGGTTCTGGTGGGGTTCGGGTTCACTCTCATACGGAGACGTCTAAGTTGCCCTCGGAAATGATATTTCGGTACTCTCGGTACCCCAGACTTCGGTGGTGAGGAACGGGTGTTCACGGGAAGGCCACGGCGACAATGGCGTTTCTTCAGAGTCAAGCACACTTTGCACAACAATTTGGCCTTGTGCGAGGCTACCAATTCCCATTGAACTCGCGTGATGCTAGACCGAGTTTAGTGCCTAGTGGATCTCTCCGAGATAATATGGCTGTCATTGGTGGAGATGCGGAGAGGTGACAGCTGCGAGACATTTCTGGGAATTCGGAGGTCGCGAGAGGCAAATTCTAGACGAAGACCTCCGGAGTAGGGTAGGAAGGAGGGAGGGAAAGGCGATGTAGTCTCTATATAGAGCCGTTACATGGGGCTTACATACAGTAAGGTGTTATACGGGTGTGACACTTGGCCTGCAGTGAGACTTGTTACGAGCTAGACGCCTGGGTGGCGACCTGGCCCTTGTAATGAATGTAGATGATGACGGCCGTTCAATTGAGCAAGTCCGTGGTCTATTTGGAGATGTTCCAAAATAGCGTATAAATGCGATAGAAAACAGAATCAAAAAACCTCCCAGATGCATGAGTTTCATCGTGATATAGCCCGTTCCATGCTCCAGACAAGGAAAAAGACAAGGAAAAGTAAAGAGACCCCCCAAGTTTTATGCTTTTTTTGCGCATGCATCCATTCTATGTTAGTTGCGCCGTATCCCGTTTTCAATAAGAAGGGGGTAAAAGAAAAAGAGAGAAAAGAAGACATGTGAGAAAAATAGGTATCATGGCAAGAATGGAAGACGAAAGTGAAGAAGGCCCGTGGGCGAAACGTAGCAGCGCTGAAAAACGGTCACATCCTTCCCAGAAGGACTTGAAGTGAATAGATGATGCTTTTGGTGCCCGGTACTCAAACGCGGCAATCAGGTGTATTGCTGGTAGGAGGGGCAAGGTCATGCGTGGCATTCAAGTCCAGGTTGGTGATATCGAATTCGTGGTCAATGCTAGACCGCAAAGAGAGGAGACGCTGCTCCTCCTCAACATCGGTATCTTGGGCGGCGTACCCCTCTGACATGGACTCCTGCTTCAACCCCGCCTCTTTTACTTCAGAGTTCCGGCTCTTGAAACGCTCAGGCTCGGAGGCTTCCTCCATCCAGAAACTTTGGATAGCGCCCATGAGGCAGACTAAGCCGCATGCCCACCAGGCAAGAACGGAGTAACCACTCTCCAGACCCTTCGAGTGCAACAGGCCAGTGACGGTGGGACCAAAGGCACGACTCAGGCTTGCGGTAGATGCGGCGGCGCCGTTGATAGCACCGAGAACCTTGGATGAGGGGGCGGCGTTGGCCAGCAAGATGGCGGTGGCGGGGAAAGCGATAACGTGGAAGGTAATCTTGCTGATGAGAGCGACGTATACGGCCGGCATCTGGAGTTTGGCCGGCAGAAGAATGAGATAGGGCACCGCCAGGTAAAGTGGAGGCCAGGCAAGCAGCACGAAGCGGAACGTGCGGAGGGTACCGAAATGCTTGACAACGAATGGGAACAGCCACAGCTGGGCAATCATGGAGTAGACACCCTGGACGGCCAGCATGAAGCCAATGGTCTTGGTCGGCAGACCGAGACCTCCGGTGAACTTGAGTGGAAGGACAACGCTGTCATTAGACTTGGGGGTACTCAAGAAGACCGGCATCAGTTGGTCGAAAGACACGCTATGACTATAAAGGAAAGGGATGTCAGCAAATGCGAGAAAAGGTGAAGCGGGGTTGAACTCACTAGGCCAGAATGCCGTAAGCAATGATGGTGAGAATGACTTGGCGAGTGAATGCTTTGAGCGGGGATTTCTGTCCCTCCAGGTCACACTCCGTTGAGCCGACATTACCCACAGGCTTCAGACAGGGCGAAGATTCGGCACTTTCGTATTCAGGCGGCAGATCGGCGTAGAAGGACTTCTCATCAGCCACATCGGACTCCTCCGGAAGTTGCACGCGAGAACCCCAGCATTGACTGACGAGCCATTTGCCCAACTCGAGGCCAGAGTCACGGCGATGCTTCTTATCCGGGTGCGTCTCCTCCAAAAACAAGGTTCCGACCACGATGCCACACAGGAGCACCACAACGCACACCACGTTGGGCAGCAGGAACGGGAAGCGGTCGAAGAGCGTGTTACGCTGGAATAGCCACGGGTAGTTCTCGCACGGTTGGGCTAAAGAACCGCCCATAGCCGGCCCCAGAATCGATCCCAGACACCACACAAATGGCATGATCGAATACGCTCGCGGCTGATGCTCCTTGACCGTCACGATCTCCGCCACCGTTGTCTGCAGCACCCCGATATTTCCATTCAGCAGACCGCCCAGAGCGCGTGCGATCATGGCCGTGGCGAGGTTGGGCGCAAATCCGAAGGCTACCATACTGAGAGCCGTTCCAATCAGGCCCATGATGAGCACGGGCTTGCGGCCGATCCGGTCACTCATGCGACCCCAGAACATGCCCGCTGAGAACTCGGCGAAAGTGAAAGAAGAGGTGATCATTCCGGCGTAAAGCGCGATCTTCTGGTCGTTCTCCGTGACATGGAATGATTCCACCATGTGGTACACGTATGGGAAAATTGACATGAAAGCAATAGGCTCGCAGATGCGGACGAGGGCTAAACAGGAATCGTCAGTATTCACATTGTCCTGTCAATATTCGTTGAACTCTTCGAACAGTCGTATAGTTCGCGAAATTCGTGACAAGCAACAAAAGTACCTCACTTACCTAAAACAAACAATTGACGAATAGGAAATGTAGACCAGTCCTGGCCGGCGCCATTGCGCTCACGGCCTTGTAGACAGGCCGGTCGTTTGAACATACTGACTGTGGAAAGAACCGAAACCGAGAAGAAAAAAATGAAGACTGAGCAGGGAGCGTCAAAAACAGACCCCGCTGCACTCCAGATAATTTGATTGAGTGCGATCCAGAAGAAGTCGAGTGGAAAAAAGGTACCAAATGTCGGTGCTTTTGATATCCCCTTTGATTACCCCAGGTTAATGCGTCAGGGTCGAAAGGGATAGAATGCAATTGGTGTGGAGATTGATGATATCGGAGTAAGGAGCACACGATTCGTTCTTTAGGGCTTCAGCATTTCTCCCCCTGCGGTTGGACAATCGTGAATTCGATAAGGTAGGGTGGAAGATCCTCAGGTCCCAGGAGATTATGAGACACCTGCAAGGGAGGCTTGACACAACCAGTGTTTGGAGATGTCGGAAATTTATAATAAAAAGAAATAAATTCCCAGATCGAGTACGGCGAGATCAGAGTCTGGTAAGTCGAAGAGAGGAAAGGGAGCAAGAATGAGAAAGGGATCTATGAAGAATCTTGGGATGGGTTGAAAGGATCCTGACTGAGTTTAAAAGCAAGACAGGCGAATAAATTGCGATGAGCACAGAGGAGGAAAGGGAGTCATTCCATGAAAATCCAGAGAAGGGGGGAAGGAACTATTATATTAAATCCACGGGTGTCGACAGTGGATAGCTCCATCTACGGAGTATAGAGTCTGATGTGATCAGGCCCCAAAAGGAGACTAAAACGTCAACCGTTTAGTAGAAAATTTCGGTTACAGCTGTATAGGCAGGATGCAGATGGCAGCAAACATGTTGAATTGAGGAATAAAGACGTGTGGGCCAGTTTGTTTTTTTTGGGTTTCAATACTTTAGAAGATTTAATTATTTTTGATTAACTTGGGAGCTCTGTGTAATTCGGATGTAAAAGGGCGGGATCGGGGTCATCCGACTGGGCATTCATTGAGAAGTGATCTGTCCGTATTTCATAGGGCAATTACAGGGAAAATGAAATTGCGGATCTGAATGAATTCTCATTGAAAAGAAAAAAACATAGGGAAAAAACATTTTCTAAACCAAGGAAACAAAGACTGGGTAGGGGGAGGCACCCTGGAGGCAAGGTCGGAAAAAAGAATAATAATAATAAAAAAAAAAAAAAAAAAAAAAGAATAAAAAGACACAAGAGTGGAACCAATAGAGCACAGAAGAATCGATGTGAGGTACAGTACGAAGAGGGAGAACTGCATCGTCATCAGGAGCTTCATCGCAGAGACCAATGGAAGATCTTCCCAGGGAAGGGATTCGATTCCATTCCTCGATCAATCAGATCAGATCATTCGGGGAGGCGAAAACGGCCTAAGCTTTTAGTCTTGGCTTCCCTTTCCTCCCGGGGACCTATGATTCGATCGAGCAGCCTTCACCCCAGACCCAGAGAGAAAAGGGTAATGGTTGATACCTACCGTATTCTGTCTAGTTTGTTACGAGATTGCAAAGGATCCACGGCCCTGAGTCCCGGGCCCCGGGGAACAGCAGGAGGCGACTTCTTAGTGCGCCCCTAGCGGTAGTGTTTACGCGCTAACAGCCCTCCTCCCCTCGATATGGCGTCAGGCAAGGATGATCGGCTTTAAGGAGAATTTTTTTAACTCCCGAGGCTTTGGTTTTAGCGCGAATTAGTGAGATGATAGATCTCAACTTGCTCTGCCCCCCAGACCCGAGTCACTTTGGAGCTAGAACAAAAGGACCTCAGTCTAACTAATCAAGGGAATGAAGACTTGTGTCGGTTTTCTTTTCCTCGGATCTGGACCTGAATTAATTGCCGCGCTATTCTTTCCTAACCACCGATCCACCCGCCTCGCCGAACTATGAGGCCCGTTTGTCCACTCTCAACCAAATACCTGGGTCGTGAGACGGGGATTAGACGGGAGGTAAACTCTGTTCTTTCGGAACTACAGGATCGCCTTCCCCGAACTCGATAGGATCGTAGATCATGGATAATATGGCCCCTTGGTGGATGCATACATACAGTAGCAGCCCAATCAACCACAACTAGCCGCATGTTTCGCATTGATTCGACTGCAATCGGGCTGGGCACCTCGAGATTCTCAACATGCGGTTTCCTTCGGCCAATGGGGGTTTGTCGCAATTTTGACGTGCTGCCACTCCCTCTTCAGACCGTTGAGGTCCTGTCTGTTGCCGTTCATGTATCCAAGGCTCTGGGCCGAGTAGCGTTGATACTTCCTCCCCATGTCAATGGGCGTCGATAGCACAGAAGCTACAGAAAAAGTCAACCCTGTCTCCGTACCCCAAGATCCCCTATAACGGGAAGACGGCGAGGTCTGAATATTGAGACCTGATGATTCACCCTTCCCAAGGAAAAAAAAAAAAAAGGAGAGGCGGGCTATTGATTTTGGTTCCCTGAAGGTGGGCCAACGGGGCAGGTAAACGGGGCGATGATCGTCCTGTCAAGTATTACGGTGTACCGGACAACCAGTCGTAATGTCTTATTTGGCGCGACAGTTTTCCAGAAGACTTCCCATAAGCTGAGGCCTGTTACAGAATTCACCGACACTCTGGCTCAGCCTACGGATCCACTTTGGCCGATCGCTTCAAAACATTGACTCCCCCCTGTTCCATGGAGTTGTTCAAGTCGAGTGGCATAGACGACTCTGGTCCGATCGATATGTATCTGCAGATCGGCTAGGTTCATCGACGAACCTTCAGCTTCAGTAAAGCTCGTTGCATCGAATCTATCAAAAAGGTCGGAAAGTGCCGACCCAGCAGAAGGGAACCCAAGGGACTGGAAAGCTTTTCTTGCAGTGGGGAATCATCCTTGTATCACTTGTACGGAGTCAGCGATACCGTGTTCCGGATGTACGGCAGAAGTGGACATGCAGTCTGGCCATGCGAGCCCAAGGCGGGGGGCAATCTAAAAAGCCGGTAAACTGGGTCCCCGACGTCATCGTATTGGACTACACTATAACTCGGGAGCTCACTGCATGAATTGACAGGGGAGAATTCCTCACCGCGTCTTCGTTGCCCTGTGTTATGCTAGAATCCGCAAGTCCCGGGCCACGAGTCATACAGGTGCAGAAGAGGTCAAAGAGTCGAGTCCGGGCAAACAATGGAAACCGGCGAACATCGGGAATAGTGTCAAGGTAGTATAAGGCGACGGGACCAATCAAGCTTATTCCGGTACAAAATGATCTGCGCAGACTGCGACGTGGACAAATCCTTCCATGCAAGTAATGCGAAGAAGAGGCGCATATCCACGGGGAATTGTCTTGTCATGACAGCTCGGGGAGGATCTTGGAAGATAATGATCCGACGATGTAGCGGTGACGAGTGCTCAGATCTTTCATGCATCATGCCACTGGGCTTCAATCTACCATCGTCTTTGCTGCGGTATCCACTCGGGCTCTTCGGGTACGGCGACAGGGAAAGAGTAAGGGCCCAACGGACGCTTCTGGATCGAATCCTGAAGTCTCGCGTCGATCAGCTGGTTGAGCTTGTTCCCTAGTCTTGTAGCAAGGTGAGTGCATGTCGAGTCGGTCAACCCTGCCGGCTGCAGTAAGGCACAAAAAGTACTGACGGCGGTGAGTCGCTTGGCTGCATCCCAGCTTGTTGAGTTGGCATTTACGAAGCCACGACGTCTCCGGTGCTTCTCGGGCATCACGACCTCAGATGACACAGAACCGAGTCCGAAGTAACCCCGCCAATTTGCATCTGCAGCGCCCACAACGGAATCATTCCATACGTAAATATCTTGGCTGATCATTGCGAATCGGACCGTATCTGCGTCTGTAGCCCATATCAATATTCTGACCTCAACCCATTGTTGCCTGAGAACGAATTCAAAAGACGGTGAGTTGAAAAACAAGTCAACCTGGTCTAGTTACACAAGAACAAGACATGGAATGCAATCCTTGAGCAAGTCTTTGTTTGACGGGGTATGTCGACCGCCCCCTTTGGTGAAGCCCTCCCCGACCCTTACAGTTGCGAATCCAGTCAAGTCACCGTGTTTAATCACGGTCTCTGCATTCTACAATGTCCTTCCACTCCGTTGCGCTCTGCATTACCTCATAATCCACTCAACATCTCCTCAAGGGGTTACCTAGGTAGTTGCTCATTCGCGCCATCTTGACCACCACGGATGCCATTATCGAGAACGTTGTTGTCACGGAAAATACGCACGTGCACACAACACTCATCGGGTCTATTGAACGGCGGCTGTCCAGATCGGTCGCTTATTGGGTTACCTATACACTGGGTCGAGCCCCAGTGTCGGTTCTGACAGTTGCATGGAAAGTATGAGGCGCGCTACTATATCGAGCTGATAAGAAACCAAGGGATGGAAAAGAGCTCCGGTCTATTTGGCGCCGTTCAAGACGAATGCTTTGGGAAAAGTACGGAGTACGGAGTCTCCGTACTTTTGTGAAGATCTCGGCTTCGATTGCCGGACGCTCAGGTATTTTTAGCTTGGGCCCGCTATCCAGTCACGGAAGGTCCGGCGCATTCTGATGTATCAACTTCAGCTGAGAGTGCTCACATTCCTAATGAAGACCGCGGGAGCTAAGAAATGGGGCGAAGTGTGGTGGAGAAGCTAAGACAGACAAACAAAGGTCTAAGATGAGAGAGCAATTGTTACAATTGACATATGCAGGCAGGCCGCAGATCGATTCTCAATTCTCGATCCCTTTGTTTTCAGGCGATCACGGATGCTCAAGCGGGGCAGATGCAGGTTTGGCGGTCTATTGTTCTGGCCAGCTGCAAGAGGTGCTTTTGTCCAAGCTGAGAGTGCCTTTGCGATGTGTTCCTTGAGATATCCGTAACTTCCGGCGCCCCCCGACCGATCGAGACGAACTCAATCGCACAAGGGAAACAAGATCCGGTTTCTTACCACGGTACGGTTCACTCCAGCCTCCATTAGGAATCGAGATCGAGATCGAGCCCCTGTGAAGGTTAGTGAAGGTTACCACTCTGAATCATGAGTCTTGGACTCGGGGACTCCGGGGAAAGTGACGTACGGGTGGAGTGTGAGGTTTGAAGGTAATCGTCAGTCAGCCCCGAAGCGCCACACTTGCTTAGTCCTGTGCCTAAGTACGGATTAGCCACAGAAGAGTTGAGGTCGGCCTAGATCTGTGGCGGTTTAGCAAAAGTACTAGCAGATTCGAGTCATGTGACGTCAACTTGGTCTGCAGGTCCTCTTCCACTCGCTAGTAATACAAAACTACATGATACGAAGTACATACATGGGTCACGGTAGGAACCCGGTCTTCAACCGAGACTGTAAATCTCGGGCATTTTCCAACTTCAGCTGTCCACAAACTATGTCCCCATTTTTCTAGCGTTCCAGAGTTCTCAGTTCCCATCACAGAAGCTGGCGCGGGGACTACAGACCGCATCCGCGCACCAATCAAAGATTCAAATTGGGCTGGGTTCCTGGCTCCGTAGCCCATAGCCGCCAGGGGAACCATGGATGCATCGTGTGCCACGGGACGACCTTGGATTTTAGTGTTGGACTAAATCCGTGGAGCAGGCATCTTTTCCATTCATATGTATTCTTTCATCCGGTCCTTTGTGACGTCTCCCCGACCAACGGGAACGATCCCCTTTTCCACCTCAGTGGCGAGAGCCCTCGGAATTCCGGATCCGGTGCCGCGGTGCCGGGTAAGAAAACGCCCCTTGTTGACTCTTCCAAGGTTCTCCTTGCCCTGATTTTCATGCTAGTGAATCCGCGATCATGCTTATGGGCCTTTTTCTTTCGCTCCACCCTTGCATTATCTCCGTCCTGCTTTCCTGGTCGCCGGGACCGCGGCCTTTTGACACGTACTTTGTGCTCTATCGTACTTTCTAACCTGGCGGCTTTCCGTGTGTGGTGGGGCTTTAGGTTATGATCGACTTGATTCCAGAGTTATGGGTAAACTTTCCGCTTTCAACTTGTGCCTTGCACATTGGTTCATAAGGGGAAGATGATCATGTGGCCTCGGTGCACTTTGTGTTGAGTAGCAATGATAGGTGGATATTAAGCAGACTTTTGAGGATTCTGTAGCTCCAAGGCTCCCTATGTTGTACTATTCAATCAAGGGCGTAGTGTGGTCAGGTCTCTTTTCTGGTCCCGAGCTCTGAGTATCGACGGAGCTATCATGACTCTCAGTATGTATGCACACCTGGCCAGGAGAACCCTTGGGCATTCATGGAGGGGCGTTATTGCATGGCCGAGTCTCACATGTCCAGGTCCCCCGAGCTTTTCCAAAGGTCTTAAAGAAGGCAATGCCTTTGTCTACTCTCTCACCCGCTCTCGTTACTCTCAGGAGGCTTCCAGGTAGGAAATTACAAGCTTGCTAATGCGGAGTGTACGGTAACGGGGACTGGAGATTTTATCCCGCCTCGTTCTCGTTGCTCTATCTTACATTGTTGAGCTTAGCAGAGCCTGACGTCTGCAGTTCCCACCGGCTTCATTTTTCCTGAAAGCCAAGTTCTTCTCGAACATAAGAGCTCTTCTGAGACAGAAGTACAATCACTTGCTATCCTCTGTGCGGTACTTTTGTTGCGTTCCAAGATCAGTGGTCGACCCCGCGTTAATATGCATGCCACAGATGTGACGGCCGATCCTGGGTTCCTCTGTGATATTCCAGCAGCTCAGCCGGGACAATGGACCAATCACTACATCCGTCATGTATAGTCAGGGCACAAATTTAGCGGTTGCCACATATAGATACCCTTGCCTACCACAAATTCTAAATCAGCTAGACTAGGACCATTTTTGACATATCGAATCCTCCTATTCCAGCTTGTAACTGTTGTACAATGTATTAGCCCGAGTATCTTCCCGACGGTCCGATGCGTATGCCCTAAACCTGTTCATCAGCCGCAGCCATGAATCTCCCTGCCGTTCACACCGAGGCCCGAGAGCCGACTGGAGATCTAACTCGGACGTCGAGTTATTTAGACTTTGAGACCATGCTACTCGCCTAGAGTAGAGCGGCGACTGGCAGGGAACACGGATAGTTACATATCGGGACCTATCAATGGCTTCTTCCGCTTCTTCCGTCTTCGCCCGCCTGTGACTACGCGTTGGGGGGTGTACTGTCAGGTGCTATCGTTCGTCAGAAAGTCAGCTATTCATTGTCAGCCTTGAAATTCAGTCGAGCCCCGCCACCTGCCCCGCGTACATCCTCGTTCAAGACCGAGAACAGGGTGCTAACAAGTGTCCGGCCCGCATAAAACAGAAAACAAGGCCGGCCAGGCCATGTCCACCCCAGTTGGCTCTTTCTTCAAATAACCAGTGACGGGCAGCGTTGGTCAAGCAGGAGCGAGCAAAAGTACGCCCCGTTGGCAGTTCGCGGAGAGTAGAAAGAAAGTTCAGTTCTAAAAAAGTTCATATTCAACGTCATACGCTACATGCGGATGCCGATTGCAATTGCAACCGCAGTGACGAACGGCAAAAGCAAGAAGCGTCAACGTCGAGGTTCTCTGGCAGCTGGATGTTTTTGCATCAATGCAAGTGGGCGCTAAATAAGACTGCCAAATCCTTTTCAATCAAGTCCGCCATGGTTCATTAGCTGATAGACTCTTCATGCGCAGATCCATCAGCCACCGCATCATTATGCAGAAGCAATGCAGGCATATTGTAGGGCTATAGAGACGGCACCCTCGTATATCAAATTAATGGGTGTAGGGATTGTAATGCGGTGGCGACGTCGCGGGAGAAAACTGGGTTGTGTGCTGGTCTGAGATGGACCCGTCAATGTGCCATCCATGATGAATACGTGTAATTCCTATGGAGGACAGAGTTTTCAAACCTCGAGGTAAACGGTGGCATTGCGAAACCGCCTGACTATTAGGTTTGCATGGGAAGTTCTCAAATATGTATTGCTTTTTAATTATAGTAACTTTGAACTTTGCACACCGACTTTTTATACGCTTGGTGACTCTGGCGGTCAACATCCAAGTTAGGTTCAAGGTGCTTCATTCCTCTTGGCTTGTTTTGTAGAGATCGGACATAGTTTCATGTTATCACCACGTGACCGCGCCTTATCAAACAGGCTTTCGACGCCAGCGTTGAAATTGTTCAGTGCCTTAGGGTCAATTTCAACCAGGCTACTACTGTCTCGGACCTCGGTCACGCACTCTCCGATTATCAACGAATGATGCTTTGCAATTGAATGAGCAGCGAGAGAATTGCGCATCTCGGAGTGAACCAGGATTAGCCATCAATCAGCAGCATCATGGCACACTACCGAGCTTGTCTTTCCCTCTCGACGCGACCTTTCATCACCGGTCGAACGATATTTATCTCAAATCGGCTTCCGCGAGCATTACCAATCTCCTGCCCGCGATGGCAGAGCACAAAGTCCGACAGCCGACCGGATAACGACTCTCAGAGCGAAGCCCCGGACCTGTCGCATTTGAACCCCGAACCGGAAGATTACTCGCGCTTTATCTTCCAGGACAAATGCCATGTCACCATGTATGCCGGTGCCGGTGGCAATGGATGTGCTTCGTACCTGCGAGAGAAATACATCGAAGAAGGACCTCCGAACGGAGGCGACGGCGGCAGTGGAGGAGGCCTTTACATCCAAGCCGTCGAGGGCCTAACCAGCCTGCACAAACTTGCGCGCAGAGGTGTCATCAAAGCAAGTCGAGGGAAAAACGGACAGGGCAAAAGCAAAGGAGGGAAACGCGGTGACGACGTCCTCATCCAGGTACCTGTCGGCACAGTGGTGCGCGAGGTGGAGCGCTACGATCCGGTCACAGAGGAGTTCGCTCGCATAAAGAAGCGCCGGGAAGAGCCTGAGGACGAGGAAGAAGAAATCGATTTCACGCCGATTCGACATGATCGCTGGGTTCTTCATCCCAGTGCGGACCCATCTGATTTCTTGACTGTGAAATTTCCTCGCCTCAAACCGCGGAGGCAGGCGATCGCGGCAATGGAACCCAAGGCACCTATCTATCTCGATCTTTCGCAGCCGATGGACAAGCCAATGCTCTTGGCTGCGGGTGGTGCTGGCGGACTGGGCAATCCGCATTTTGTGACCCGTTCGATGGGACGACCAAAGTTCGCGTCTCGTGGCGAGGGAGGAATGAGGCTAGAACTGGACTTTGAACTCAAGTTGCTGGCAGACGTCGGTCTGGTCGGCAAACCTAATGCCGGGAAGAGCACACTCCTTCGTTCATTGACCAACAGTCGCACGCGCATTGGGAATTGGGAATTTACCACTCTGTCTCCTTCTATCGGCACAGTGATTGTCGACGACAACAAGGGACGACCGCTGGTCGAGTCGAAGAGAAAGCGCACTCATTTTACTATTGCAGACATCCCAGGTCTGGTGGAAGATGCACATCTCGACCGAGGCCTCGGCCTTGGATTCCTTCGTCACATCGATCGAGCAGGTATCTTGGCCTTTGTACTTGATCTCAGCAACGGGGACCCTGTCCAAGAGCTGCAGAAGCTCTGGCATGAACTCGGAGAGTATGAGCGACTGCGCGATACTCAACCTGACCCTACCTTTAGGGAGACCCAAGGCGTGATTGACTGGGATCCATCTGAGCCAGAACTGTCAGAGCTTGACCAAAATATCGAGTTCTCAGATGACGAGTCTATGAACCGGCCACTCAACTATAGATCTACTGGATCTCTGCCCCCTCTTACAATGCCCCCTCTTCACAAGAAGCCTTGGTTTGTCGTTGCTACCAAGGCTGATCTGGAACATACTCAGGACCAGTATCGAGCCCTACAGGAGTATCTTTCCGCAGTGGAAAAGGGCTCTGCTGAACATCCATCGGGTCACCAGGATGGATGGAAAGAGAAATTGACTGCAGTCCCAGTCAGTGCCATGAAAGGCGAAGGAGTTTCTCGCATCCCGAAATTGGTGATGCAGTTCCTAGAGTAAACTTGCACAGAGTGCCCTGTATATTAGAAATGCCCCTAAAATCACATAATGTACTATAGAACACTGGAACGATGTCATCAATGAACATGCAGGCACACGCTCCGCTGTTGTTGCCTCTATCTTTTTCCTCTCACTTACAAAATCAGCACGGCAGGTTGTTGAATATCTTGCGGAAAAGGAGGATTTCTCCAGGAATCCCTTGAGGGCCCCATAAGATCTCATCAATAAACGCATCCCTCTTACTCTTCTTAGTCTGGCCATCCCTTGGTTTCCACCAACGTTGCTTTTTGCCTCCTCTTCTGCCTCCTTTTTTCCTTCTCCTCTGTCTGTTGTGGCTATATTAGTATAGGTACCTGATTAGGAATTGATTGTAGAGTATCAAGGACATTACCTGGCACATTTTTCAATCTGCCATTTCTTCCTATTACTATGCCTGCCACAAAGAGAAATACTATTACCCACCATTGTCCTAGAGAGTAAAGGCAACTGTGGACCTACCCTTGACCAAATTCAACTTGTGCTCTAAACAAGCTTCTTGTGTGTGGTGTAGTAATTTCGCCCCTTCATTGGTCGGCAGTTGCCTTTGCTCTTTAAAGGATAATGGTAGGTAATGCTATATATCTTTGCAGTAAGCATAGTAACAGAAAGAAATGGCAAATTGAAAATCTGAAATGGATTACCCAAGTAGGGAATTCAATAGCGACTTTGGGTAGGGTGTATGAAGGGGCAGGCGTCCCTCACCTTTCTAATAGTGTAGAATGCGGAAACAGTTATTAGTTATAGACAAGGGCTCCTCTATCCCTGCCGAGCGGAGAAACCAATTACAATAGGACACGATGAACCTGGTGCTCAATAGCTGACGGAAACAAGATTGGCTGCTACCCAGCGCTCTCTATTCATCCCTCCCCAGTATAAGGCAGTGTTGAGATCAGCCCCCGCCTATGCCTCCATTAGGAGCAACACCCCGTCATCATAACGAGCCCTTCAAGTTAGTCCACTCCTCGCAAAAATGTGAAATGCATGAAAGCCTTCGTTTGAACGAATCTCCTCAAGCATCCATCGGATAAACTGGCGAGCAAGTTGATATTGCGGTTTATAGGCGAATTGCATGTAGATAGGCCCGGCTGCATCGTCGAAAGCCTTTTTAATTCCTGTGCTTCTGGCGTGGGGGCAATTCCCCTGCCAGACGGTCGTCCTCGTCCCCATCCTCACACCACATCCAAAGCCACATTGGAGGATGGCATGACAATAGGAGGGGGCCGAAGAATGCACTATCCCAGTCTAGGATACCGGTGATGCCCTTCGCCGACCAGGATGTTGCGGGGCTCGATATCTCGGTGGCATAGGCAAAAGGCATAAGCTGTATCCCAGACTCCAGCCTGCTCCATCTCCTTGGCCACAATGGTTAGCTTCTCAAAGAACTCAATTTTATAGGCCCAACTCCGCTCTCGATTTATCTGGATGGCTTCCGCAAGCTTCGATCGGATAACATCGAGGATCAGCTCGAAAGTAGACTGATCTGCCGGGCCATCATTACAGAGTAGGACTGGATCCTTCTGATAATAGGGGTCCAAGGGCTCCAGGCGAAGCGTTTCCTCCTTCCAGATCAGTCTACCTGCAGCACGGTTACGGATTCCGTGCATACTGGAGAAGATGCGGCCCAAGTCACGGGCGACGGCGCATTTGGCCTCATGCGGTAAGCCGGGATATTCGGAGATGCATGGTAGGCCAGGAATCCGCTCCTGGATCATGTAGGAATCTTTCAAGGCGTTATCCTGGCTTATATCAAAAGTGATAATGGTCGGAGCGGGAATTTCCGGGTAGTTTTCAAGGAGTTTCAATGGCGCAATGTCATAGGGCATCGATCCCTCTAGGTACCGAGGAATGCGGAGAATATATTCGCAGTTAGGTAGGTGGAGGCCAAGGACGCGATTGAAGCCGCCGCCTCGTAGTCGTTCGACCGTCGGGCTGCCCTTATCAAGAACTGTGTTACACAATTCCACAGCTCGATGCTGGAAGGTTTCGAAAGGCTCTTGCCCGTAGGTGAGAGTTGATGTGTCAGAGCAACACGATGAGCGACGCGACCCCTGTGAGGCAGAGGTGGTAGAATTGGGTGACATGGGATGCAGCTTGAGCGATACGGTACCGGGCATAAAATGAGGGCCAGGAGTTGGTCCCAGGGTGCTTTCTGAGCGGGGAAGATTGCAACTGATGGGTCAGGAGAGTATGTATGTTGGGCTGGTGTGGTAAAGCAGGTTGGGCGGGCGGGATGCAGCTCAAGAGACACGGCATCCCTGACTACCGGAACTGGGCTATCGCCTCCAGGGGTTGGTTCCTGTGTGTCACGACTGTTCTCTCTCCATCAAATCCGACCGAGGGGGCATAAGCTGGCAAAGGCGGCAGTGGACCTATACGATCTTGCTGTCTTTGCCACACCTACGCTGAAAATAATGCCCACATGATATGGACCTTCAACACAACGCCCTAAAAAAATAGGAGGGGTTGATGGAAGAAGGAAGACAGGGGTCCTCGGAGCCGAAACCAGACAACAGGCGAGGATCACGCGTGATAGATACCTGATGAATGAGCAATAGTTAATTAACTTATCTCATACCGAGCTGTGCACACCGCGTGAGATCTCGCAGCCCGGGGATGGGAAGAGCAGATGAAAGAACGGAAAGAAGTCGAAGGGAGTGAATCCACT
The DNA here is from genome assembly GCA_019775275.1 of Penicillium sp. VS AB III KN. NCBI lineage: Eukaryota > Fungi > Ascomycota > Eurotiomycetes > Eurotiales > Aspergillaceae > Penicillium > Penicillium sp. VS AB III KN. Next base: position 88,963 of record JACWGB010000038.1, read on the forward strand.
ATTGGGATGCCGTCTAGAAGCACGATCAGCATTCACTCCCTCAGTTGATTCGTGGTTTACCTGCTCGTCTTGTATCCTGCAATCCTCCGTAGTGCTTCCGAAACAAAGTAACTTCAAATACTATACGTGTGTTTCGGTCGACGCTAGTTGCCATAATAATAGTTTCCGGAGACACTGTTGACGGACACTATTAACGGACACTATTAACGGACACTGTTGGACGCATACTGTTCCGGAGGAAGGTCTACGGGGGAGAAAGATGATAACGTGGAAATCGTTTCTAGAGAGAGCTAAGGATATACAAGAATGTAGATTCTTGGCATCTGTGTAGCGTAGCTGCTAGAGAACTACAGATGGAGAACGTAGCCGAGCTAACGGAGACCTATAGACTGGCGCTATAGACAGATGCTACAGATGGGGATCTTACTATCGTAACGCGAGCCATAGAACCTAAAAATTGAAAGCGAGTAACAATTTGCTGGCTCTGGTATCAATAGTGACTAGCAATATCCTTATGTCGTATCCGAAAACAACCTGCTAAGCGTTTTGGAACCAACGCACTGCACTCCAAAGCAATGTAGACACTCCGTCAAGCAACCATTATCTCCGTTCAACAAAAATGATCATCTCCAAACTTCTAGACAGAACTTCACAGCCTTTATAGCTGACGGCGACGAGCTGCTGGTGCCTCCCCGGAAGGGGCAGACCACCACCACGTGGCCGTTCTCCGGAAATGGCACCTTGGATGAACTCAGCTGTCAAAGACTGAGATGGGGCTGGCCCTTCCGTAATGGCCAGAGGAAGATGAAGCCACCTGGCTACCCAGGCATTCCAATCCTGGGGACTTGGCTGCCATAGCCGAGTAGAATGTACGTCTGGGTCTTTGAAGACTAGGATGACCCCACCGCCTGAAAGGTACCTCAAGGCATATTCAAAGCTGTCTGTTGTGTAGAAGCCTGGTCCGAATTCGTTGTCAAAATTTGTGCGCCTGATTTCTGGAATGAAGAAATAAAGTATATACGCTAGCGCTTGGATAGACGTTCCGCGGAACCAAAGGTTTCTGGAGGCAAGGGATTGCCCTGCTTGACGTCGGATGGTCCTTTCAAGTTGCGGCAAGCTCCGATTATACTTGACTTTCATAAATTGGACAGTCCCCGTAGGCGTTTGGACACGCGCACATGCGTATAGGGAACGTAAGTTATGTGCTGTTGGTGTCTCGTTGACACCTGGAGGGATTTGAGGGCGGACTGTTGCCCCGCTAGTCCAAGTCGTGCGTGACCATGAATCTCCGGTGACCTTATCCCAGATCCGAGGCGGGATGTTCCCTTCATCCCAGTGCCGATTAATCGGAAACGTGATTTCGGCACCAAATGGGACAACTTCGATCTCATCGCGGATAGCGTAAGCCGGGTGGTCGATAGCCTCGACGAGTTCATCTAGGCCGGCAAGCCACGCTAAACTCCGTAGCGGGCCAATCATCTTGGCAGAGCCTTTTGACGTAAACGAGGTTGGTTAGCTTGTTCTGTTTCCGTTACAATCAACAAGAAAACTCACCACACGTGCCGTCCTCATCCAGGTACTCCCTAATATCGGCAGGGATCTCTCCAGGGTATCCCTCCCAGGGTGTCCATACGGGACGGAAGCCATGCTGTTCCAAGTGAAGGTGGTTCCGTGGATACCGACGAGCGATGACTTCGTCGCCATCGTCTAAGTCCGAGTCGGAGCTCACGTTGAGCTCATCTTCGTCATCCCCTGCCGGTTGTGTGTCTGGGGGGCGGTCTCCGGAGGCCTCGAAATCCATCGGTTGTGCGTCTAAAAAGCGGTCTTCGGAGGTTTCGAGATATTGGGGTCGGATCAGAGGATCCGGGAGTAGATCTGCGATAGCAGGTAGGAGATTGTTTGTCGGTGGTGTGGTCGGGAAGGCAGAGGTAGGTAGTAGTATCAGTTCATTTTGTGGAGACTCGGCCCACCTCCGCTTTAAAGTCGGAGCCGACATGTTGAAAGAGGTCTCCGTCATCAGAGAGGATGCCTGGGGGGAGTCTAGGGGAAAGATGATCTACTATCTACGCGCCGGTCAAGAAGTGCAACTACTGAATTGTCCAGGTTAGGAAGCTACGTAGGCATAGCAAGAGCTATTCAATAATGTATCGTATAGATATCACGGAAATCATCTACTCCAGCTAGATTATTCAGAGAACTTAGCTTCGGCTAGACCCATCCTAAGGCCCACCCGACGTCAATACAATACATAGCATGTCCCTGTGATGGCTGCTAACCTAATGAGCACTCCTAGACTTTCTTTTCTTTATTATAGGCTTGTTTCGGTCAAGTCCAAAAGATTTTCATCTGCGTCGTCGGTCGGCTACCGCAGCAGCTGTCGGATAAGGATCTGCATCTACGAAAATAAACTGTCATAGAGTCTGTTACGCAGTAAACGAGAAAGGAAGCCTGAAGCATAAACCATGGATTGATGGTGAAACTGAAAGCTAGGAACTAAGATATCTCCGGAACTGATCATAACAGAGTCTCAATACATAGAACTCCGGACTGCTATCGTACAGGATAGTCAAGCCAATCAAACAATTAAGTAATAATCCAAGAACGATCTCTACGGGGAATAGACTTAGTCTTTTGAATTCCATTTTTACCTATGATAGAAGCGCTGCCACGGTTTTGTATACAAGCAATGCCGGCACACTTCATCTAATCACCTACTCCCTATCGCCGCGCTAATGTCCAATTGCTAAACTATATAAGGCATAGTGTTGGATCCTAGCGTCAACCTCCTGGTGTGGAGAGTCTGGTCCTGGAAGAATCGAGAAGTCAAATTGTTGCGGACAATGGGCCATTCTGGCATTTTTTCAATCCGCCTGCTTGTCTGACGGGGGGTTTCCTCGGGCGGAATTTCGGATGAGCGCCATGGTGTAGCCCATGAGTCGTCGTGAAAAGGGTCCATATTTTTCGACAAGATCGAGTGAATCAAAGAATAGGCCTACTACCTTGCTTAATATAGGTAGGCCGGTCCGCTGGACTTGTCTCAGCCGAGAGCTCGCTAGATTACGACTGAATCACTATGTGGCGATAGGCTAGAGGGCCGTTATGGGCTTTTGCGTGCTCCACTTTGCCAGTCGACGGCAGGGAAACACTCCAACCCCCTCTCATTTGCCATATGTTTTCTGTATTCTCTCAATTTCTTCTTCTGCGCTGGGTTCCCTCTTTCTGATTCTATGTTGCTCTTTCAGTTTTCTCTGCTTTGCCTCGCACTAATGCATGGGCTTTCACATCGTTACCATTGTCCGATTTATTCCTACGACGGATGTACGAGTGATCCACAATCTGTGCTGACGGCTTCGTTGGTCGGCGTAACTTAATATAGCTGCAACTCTGCTTGGCTCAGACCCTAGCTAGCCATATGAGCCCATTTATTCCCAATGTCGGGTAGAGCCAGTAGTTTAGCACCACGTATCGCAATTGTGACTGGGCAGGCGGGGTAGCCGTATCGTGTTGCAAAGGACAGTGAGTTAAACCCCAAGTTTTATAACGTCGTGGATAACCTTACTATCAACTGCAACCCGGCACACAGTCGCTTCAAGTCGCTGTGCCAGTCACAGAGAGTCGCGGGAGGATTACATAACACCTGAGTTGAATGCCGGACAATAATTTTTCCGCGATTAAGACAGCTGATATTAGCCGTCGGACGAGCTGGCCGCGCCCCATAGCGTCAACACAGATTCTTCCTCTTTCCCGATGGCCGACAACAGTTCTCTGGATTACGAGCTGCGTTTAAAGCAGTTAGAGGAAAGGTACGAGCGGGAAAGGACTCAGCGGAAGCGGGCAGAAGAGCGACAGACGCAGGCGGAAGAACGCGAGAAGCAGGAAGCAGAAGGGAGACGACAAGCAGAAGAACGCGAGAAGCAGGAAGCAGAAGGGAGACGACAAGCAGAAGAACGTACCCAGCAGACCTCTTTCAGCGAGCTCTTACAGCACTGCCATGACCTGCTCTCCCGCCAGTTGAGAGTCGAAACTCCATCACGCTCAACCAGTGGAAAAATACCCCTCCCCACCGGAAAAGCCTGCCCAGCTCGATTAGAGTATTGGGCCGACTGCCCGGAGCAGCTGCTCAGGGTCTATAGGTCTGTCTACCAGTATCTTCAGCCGGAGCCAGCGCCACGCTTATTTTCGTCTCTGTCAGAGCTAGAAGGACTCGGTCGGCGGTTTGCCCGCAGGCCACTCAGTAGCGAGCAAGATCTCGAGGCCTATGAGCGGTTTGGAGTAGAAGAACATGTTCATGATATAATAGCCGAGTTGTGCAAAGTACCCGCTGCTTGTGAGGAGTTCGGCCTCGGTGATGGAATCCAGTTCAGCAATCACATGAATTCTTTGGGCGGGAACGAACCCATTAAAGCAGACACAAGCCAACCGTTGCACCCACGACCAGACCAGTTCTGCATCCATCGTGTCGACGGCAACACGAATACCCTCCTAACGACTGTCGAGTACAAACCGCCTCATAAGTTGCCCGTCGCAAACCTTCGCGTGGGACTACGACCAATGGATTTGTGGAAAGACATGGTTAGATCAAACAAAATACCCACCGACCAAGATGCGAAGTTGAGATACAATGCCGAGCGACTTGTCTGTTCCGCTATCGTCCAAGAATACCATGTGATGATTCAGGAAGGACTCGAATATTCCTATCTGACAAATGGACTTGCTCGTGTGCTACTTCGTGTTCCACAAGACGAACCTACGACGCTCTATTACTTTTTCTGCGATCCCCACAGAGAAGTAGACCTAGCGGGCGATATGATTTCCCAGTTGTCGAAGACGTCCGTTGTGAGGGTATTATGCCTTTGTTTGATGGCATTCCGGTCACCCGTCCGTGGGCAAGAGTGGAGGAATCGCTGGTGTCCCGATCTTCTTACATGGGAAACAAACTTTGAACATACGCGTTCTCAGATTCCCTATTCCGATAGCACCAACCCTGAGTTTCCGAGTCCAGATACTGAATCGTCCTATGAACCACCGTCGTCATCTCCGCTACCGTCTCCCTCAGATGGCCGTCGAGTGCCTACACAATCTCGATCCGGCTATGCACCTTTAGAAATCCGACCGCGCTCGCGGTCACCTAACTCGTCCGGGTCCGACACGAATCGAACAGTTAGCCATAAACGGAGGATTAGTCAAGTTACGCCCTCACCCTCCGCTCGGCGATTAGGTCGCCGACAAGATTCAGGGCATGACCAAGAAGACCATTCCCGACGCCGCGCTGCACAATTTTGCACCCAGCGATGTTTACTCAGCCTACAGACCGGAAAATCACTAGATGAGTTGTGTCCAAACGTGGACTATCATCGCCAGGGTGGAAAAGACCCGACTCAGCATCCTATCTCGGCTAAAGATTTGATGCTTTTACTCAAGGGCCAGTTGGACGAAAATATTGATCGTTGTATTCCTCTTGGCGGTTGTGGCTCCTACGGAGCCCCGTTCAAATTGACTTGCACGAAATATGGTTATACGGTTATCGGTAAAGGCACCACTTCGGGTTTGTGGGAAGAAGTTTCACGCGAAGCGCAGGTATATCAGATTCTACGCAAGGCTCAAGGATCTGCTGTTCCTGTCTTTTTGGGGACGATTGACTTAGCAAAAATCTACTTCCTACATGGTGCTGGACAAATCCGCCATATGCTCGTAATGGGCTGGGGCGGTAAGTGCACGGCCACGATGGAGCTGACGCAAGGGCTTCGCCGCGAGATTCACAAATCGAACAAGGAAATAAAAGCTCTCGGAATAATACATGAAGACCTCAGGCGAGACAATGTCCTTTGGAGCGAAGAGCTCGGGCGTGCTTTAATCATCGACTTTCACCGTTCTACTCTGAGATGCCGACCTGCCAAGCAGCGACCGGGAGCCGCAAAACGAGGACTATGTCGAGTGGACGCAGGAGACGCAAAACGTCTTAGGGTTTCGTGATACCATTGATGAAAAAGTTCTTCAATCTCGTATTTTAGAACATCGAGTGTTTGGTCTTGAAAGGACGTGTACTATCTCAAACAGGAAACGCCAAATGGATTCCGAATTAATCTTTCAACTGACTGCGTCGGTGGTTGCATCAGTTTGCTACACGTCAAGTCTTGTTCTCTCCCTCCTTTCAGTGAAGGCTATGAGCTGGCGAAAACTGAAAAATAAGCCACTCATTGCCACTCAAGTTGTCACTGGTGCTTTTACCACCCTAGGTACAATCGTCTCCGCTCTGTTAGCAATTATGAAAGCAAACTCTAAAACCAGTTGGTTGATCTCTGGGCCATTTCGCCTTTCTCTCTAACAATATACCAGATTTGCCCTGGCCGGTACTATAGCTAGAAATAATATATAGAACCACGCGGGCACGCACAAGGACTAGGAGCGCTAAACCGAGAGGGTGATAAGCTAAACGGAATCAGCTCTACCGTAGTAGTCCGATATAGTATAAGTAGGCGTTAGGGTAAAAGGCTACGATATAGCGTGGTTTTGAATCAAAAAATCGTGGCGTTTCCACATAGGCATTTGTAGCCAATATTTTATAACGCTAGCATCGAACACTATGCCTGGTATAGTTTAGCGATAGGACATTGGCGCGGCGATAGGGAGTAGGTGATTAGACGAAGCTTGCTGGCACAGCTTAGATACGAAACCGTGGCAGCGCTTCTATCATAGGTGAAAATGGAACATCAAAGGCTAAGTCTATTCCTCGTAGAGATCGTTCTTAGATTATATCCGTATTAAAAAGCCTACAAAGTATAGGATGGCTATTAACTAGAATTCCTTTATTCGCGATAACGATCCGAAAGTTAAGGTAAGATTTAAATCTTGCGATAAGAGAACGTATATAGCATATTCAAAATGCCTTTTAAAGGTTCTTATCCCTTTCTTCTATTTGTTACTCTCTAGCTAATAAATAATAGATTTATAAAGGAACTTAACCCGCTCAAAAATATCTTATTAAGAGTTATTGAAGCCTTTCTTCGCTAGTGTTAGGAGAAACACAAGTTATACTATTAGTTAGGATTCCTTACCGTTATTCGTTACCTTAGGATGTGGTTTTACGATAAAATAGGAAGCCTACTTCCTTTGGAGTTAGGGTAGAAGCTAACTAAGGTAAGTTTTGTATAACTTCTAACTATTTAGTCAGATTGCGGTCTAGGACTCTAGCTGACTTCCGAAGCTTGTATATAACATACTTACTAGCGATTTCGCTGTTAAGGGAAAAATCTGGATTCTCTTCTTGTATTCCTAGCGTTATAGACGTCTTGGTATATAGGCACATATATACCTAGCCTAAAATGTCCCGAGGTAAGACCCACCCCCACTTATGCATTGTAACTTAATAATGACTGTGATAGGAACTTATAGAGTCTGTGTCCTAGATCTACGACGTGTGGCAGTCTCTTACCTATAGAAGCCCTTAGTACATATCTAGACCCTAAGACTGTTGAGTGCTTAGAGGGTCGCTATCCGCGTCTATCAATAGCAGACCGCGGATATATATGCGTCGACTGCGATTAATTTCTAATAAACCTGGAAGTAGTGAAAGGTGGACTTTTGTCCTAGTTAAACGGTACCTCTGTCTCCAGTGCTCAAGTGGTTGTATACAACGGGAGCCGAACGATACGCTCTTTCGCACCAGATATTGCTTCATTCGTAATAATGAGCCGGCTTTTTGTATCGGTTAGATCGACGGTAAACGAATCCACCCTCCAAGCGGTCTTGCATGATAAGTCCAACTGCCCCTTCTTCGTCCTGTATTGCCTTCGATTCACTCCAGTCATCGTCGTCTACATAATCCTTGCGAAAATTGCAGAGCGCAAAGTCAATCATGACTACCTTGTATCCACTTTCCGCCCGCGGGTCCTTCTTCACGATAAAGCTCCTCGTCTTGACATCCTCGTTTAATATCCCTCGATCACCTATCCGATGAAGTATTTGAATAGCTTCTTCGCAGATGCTTTGCCAGCGCTCTCTTGGTGTGTGATCGGCAATATCGGTTAAGAGAAACCCTTCAATATACTGTAAAAGGATCCCAGGAACGCCGATATACTGACTGACTGGATCTAGTTCCGTCAAGCTAAAGCCAGGCATTATGACGTAGGCAAGGAGTTGAGGGACGTTATCTCCTTGCGTGTCCCTTAAGGTATCATATACCTGAACCTCTGTTTCATATAGATCGGATAAATGATCATGGAGATAGGCTTCATCCTGGGATGTATTCCATGTTTCGCCTTGCTGTGCTATGTCGCCGTTGTTGTTGAGCTCAGTGATGAATTTAAATACACCACTATCAAGGACGAATTGATGATAATCCCTCTCAATATCCGAAGTCCAGGGACGAATTTTTTCATCTTTCCGGAGCTGTGTCGCAAAGCGTCGATCAAAAAGCTTTAACACCATCTCACCTTCTAATGCCAAAGTAGAACAGGCTATTCGAACGACCATCACACAGGAAAGGGTAAATGGTTCGAATAACTTGATGATTCTGGCATCGGTCGTTACCTCGCTATTTTTCATTTTGAGGTATAGTTTGATGGTACTGCCGACCACATAAGGACATCTAGAATAATCAGTATATCTCTTAAGACTCCGTAGCCAGGTCACCTACTGGATTTCTGGCCGGTCCATTATGATAGTGCTTTGGGGGGTTCACAGTCCGTATTCTGAAGAGAGAGGCTTAAGACAATCTCAGCTCTCGAGGTATTTCACAAAGACCTTCGAAGCAGAAGTCTATCAGGTGAGATGAAGAGTTTGCAAGATGCAGTTGACGTCGATTTGGCAATAATATTGGGCGGTGGCGGTATGAGACCCTCCCGCAGCACAGTGTGTTGAACCCCACTAAGTTTACTCATTTATCTTGCCTATGCAGAGTTCTCTTGTAAAAGAGCAGAGGTACCACTTAGACAAGGCAAACTTTGCTTAATAGTCTGTGTTGCCTATTTTTAACCACCAAGTATTATTTGGCTACTAGCCTGCCACAATAATAGCTTCGCTGACCACCTCATGTTTTAATTTCTCCCCCGGAGAAAGAACAAGGCCGCCAGGAATAAGGCCACCATGCAGGACTACGCCGAACATGTCGAGTATGGAAACCTGCGATGCTACTGGGATCCGGCAGGGCAGTGGCAAAGGGCCCATGGAGATAATAAGTCAAGCAGTGGCGGAAAGTTTTACCTTGAAAGTATGAAGACTTCTGGTGAAAAGCCAGTCTTTTGCGTCAGAGTTATGCAAGGGCGCATCGTTGCCCTTGGACCGCTTGACCTGCCCAACGAGACCCAGCCGAGTGATGATGACATAGTCCGAGTGCTGAAGGAACTGATAGCCTGAACGTAAATCTGGCCTGAGACTTCACCCTACCTGGCTAATAGGCTTCTATTCTGCAGCCACTAGTATATGATTCGGGTTGCTCGTGGGATGCCCCAGGCGCCCTGGGGTTTATCCCCACTTTGCTCACTCAGATAGTCTTTTCCTTAGTTATTGTCGGGACATATCCTTAAATCAGAGCAAGCTAGCGACTGATAACATTTCTTTACTTAGTGTACGTAATCTTGCGTTAAGCTGCGGCTCCAGCGTATGGGATTTAGGGGTATTTTCCCAACCTGGGAAGTCCAGAGAGACCGGAAGGCACGCTAATGACGGGATTAACGATTGACCTATGAATAGTCACATAAGGCCTAAGGATTTGGGGGCTAGCGCCAGGGCCTCGGAAAAAGCACCTAATCAGGAATGAGGTGAGAGCCCAATAAAGTAGGGAGGGCGACGGAAAGTCGCGTAGAGGTGATGACGAGTCACATGGGGAAAAGGGGATGGCGGAGCTCAGGAGCTCGGTGATCTGGGTCAACAGTAACAATGCCTCACCTGCAGAGCGCAGGAAGGAGGAGGGCAAAAAAGAAAATGTGGGATGTTGGGTGGAAGTGGGGGAGGACAGGGGATTATATACAACCACACAGGCACGCACAGGACCGGTGGCGCTAAATTAGAAGAGTACAAATTTCACCCAAGCTAACATCCAACATCCGATATGGTGTAGTGGCTAACATCGCCGTCTCTCACACGGCAGCCGGGGGTTCGATTCCCCCTATCGGAGTGAGCATAATTTTTTGATTTTTTGATCATACGTACGTGGGTAGAGAGAGCTCTTGGATATACTGCTGAACGAATGGAGAATTTTATTTTTCGGTTGGGCCAATTGATTAATTCGCGTAGGGCGAACAGGGCATAGCTGATACTCGTCGCACGTCGACCCATGTCCAGCTGTCCTCGTTTCCGAGGATTGAAGTATATAATTGTCGCGATTTTTCTCTCGCCAAATCTCAACCTCACCACACCACCGTCTCGAATAATACCATTGAAAAATGCCCTGGTATCCTTCCCAATGCCTGAACTAATAAGCGCCTTCCCCCAGCCCAGGATGGTCC